>JASANE010030337.1:0-83820 GCA_030248225.1 Trileptium ribeirensis | reverse complement strand
TAATGAAGTCAACTTGAGCGTTTAGCCCAGAAAGGTCAATCGAAACCTAAATTTGGATTAAACGTAGAAATCTGAGGCATTTGAATTTTAAAATTTTCAGAAAAAATGTGCGATGTTAACAGGGGACCATTAAAACCATCTCAACACAACTCCTGCATCTTATAAGGTCCCTGCAGCAAAGCATTCTGTACAGTTTGTACAGCCATATGTTGCAACTGGATTTATAGTTATGCGGTGGCATTTATACTGCGGCTTTGGTTGTTCAACAAAATGAACATTATTTGGCTAAAATGTCCCACTTGCCGAGATACAGTCCATTACATGTTTTATCGGGTCCATCTCCGATTTGACTCTAGCTCCGTCTACCTGCTTTTTTCGGCTGGAAGATGTTAAAATAAACTTTCGTGTTGAACAACTTGTCGAGATACAGTACATTACGTGTTTTATCGGGTCCATCTCCGATGTGACTCGAGCTCGTTCTACCTGTTTTTTCGGGTGGATGATGTTAAAATAAACTTTCGTGTTCAACCAAAGGGTACATAAAGATTTAGAACGAACGTTTTTGCAAGACAATCCGCCAAGTCGCAGTTGAAGTTTGCGTGTCACAACAACGCAGAAACGGAAACCGTAGAAAAGCGCCATGCTGGCTACTAAGGAATTCTTCGCTACGCTCGTTTCACTCATTAAACTCGGAATTCTATCACGGTGTACGTTTTCACTTTGAAATTAAAATTTACGATAGGGATTGCTTAATATTAGAAGCTATCTAAAAGTCAAATGCGTACCTTTCCAACATGTGACAACGGCAGCGCTCCATCTGGCATGTTAACTTTTATGGAATCGAAAACTGTTGAAGACGTGCGCAGTGATAATTGATGAGCAAGTGCAGATTTGAGCTCCTCCAGAATTGCAGTCATGTCCTTTTCAAATTGCTGTACATCGAAAATTTCATCAACAACATCGGCACTAACGTGACTTGATTTTTTCCCCTTTTTACCGCCACGATTTTTCGACTTTAACCTAAGCTGATGTATCTTTGGTAGTATCAGAATGTCTGGGGCGTATATTCGCGAATACCTGGGGTCTATCGATGACAACAAAGGTGCGCGGCACACAGAACACTGTGGAAATGCGCAAAAACTGGAAACTGTTCGATAAAGACCGTGTACACATGGAAGTAATTTGGAGACCAACAACGATCGAAAATTGGGAAAAGGTAAAATACTTTGAATAGTATTAGCATACTGGAAACTCGTCTGCCTTAAAATGAAAAGTGCTACTGTCATAATTTTCGTTTTCAGAACAGTCCCAAGGCGACAGCAAAACAAACACGTTAATGAAATCTTTGCCAATAGTTTAAAAATCGATATTACAAAGTCGTATTACATCAACTTAACAATCCTAAAACAGCATAAAATACACAATGGCATCTACGATTGATGTAAAGAGTGAGACCATTGACAGGCTGCAATGACTCAGATACTGAAAAGGTGACAAAACCACTGTTCTCGCGAAGCTTAGCATGTAGACTGCGCCTGAATATTTACTTCATCGATGGTAATCATTAAGTAAATGTAACAGGCATGACGTTGCTGTACTGCGTACTTCCAAAACACAATGCCCATACAACAGCAGCTGGGCGGACCTAACGAGTTCATTTTTCCTTTTTCGAGTCGGCCCAAGAAGCTAAGGAGCTTAGCAATACGCAGGATCGCTTCACAGGATGTGTTCTGATCCTGCCGGATGGGTTGCACACGTAATCTATGTAGTACTACCTTTGAGGTCCCTAGGGACGTTGGCTCTGTCACCTGCTCACAGGGCAAAGAGACCTTAGCACTATTCCCTATCATCGTTCTATATGGAAATTCTGATTTATTTATTTCACTTTCTTGGACGATTAATTTATTTAGCCAGTGGGCCCACTAGTGTCCGACAAATCCCTAAACCTTTAACATCGGATCGAGTGTTTGGTCAATGGAAGTTCGTTAGGCGAAAGTCTGCGAGGAAATATTATATCGCACGAGTGGTGCTCATTTACACTCTTGTCATTAACAATATATCGGCGAGTCACGCGAAGGCTTGCAACTTGTGCACGTCAAGCGCGAACGTGGGTCGTCGATAGGGGCGACGATTTCACACCCCTTCAATGCGTATCGCTACATCGGTCATCAAAACACGATAACAACACGAGTCTGGCTTTAACTTGTATTTATTGACAAGTCAAAATCGCATACAAATACATTATACGGAATAATACGATCAGTACACCAATATTTTAAGCTGTAGGTACGATAAAACTATTGAGTCGAGAATTCGTGATTATCATATCGGAGTCTTCGCCATTCTTTGAAAAACGATCACAACTGTATCGGTCACGACGTGAAATAATTTACTATATTCACCTAAATCTCTCGTAGGCGGCAGCCATGCTTACCTTGCTGCAGGGGAGACGGGAATCGACGCGATGCTCAGCCATTATTATCTAAGCAACTGCTCGTTCGGTACTACTCAGGGAACCCCCTTACATCTAAAAGCGGCTAAACATAGGCACAATTGGAATGCGAACTAAGCATACAATGCGGTAAGACGAAGGGAAAACGGACTGAATTCGACTCATCCTAAACTACGGCGCATAACCGTCAATCGCTATGGTACAAGATACGAATTGATACCATAAGGTACTAGAAACAGGGTGTTATACAGGGGTTATACAAGGAATTAATAAACAGCTGAACCACTGGTATGTTGATACAAATTATTCAAGAATATACGTAGAGGCGCATGGTTATGTGATTGAGGTTTAAAGGTACGGCTCCAACTCGGTATGACGCTAAATTTTCACGCATACACGTATGACATGGTGACAGACACATGACTCGGTTCAGCGGAACCCTCTTTTAAACTCTCATAAGAAAAACGCGACTGTTACATCTCACTGTGTGAATTCTAACTGACGAAATATCAGAAATTATTATAAACTAAAGTACTCTTTTCCATATCGGATTGCGTTCGTTTAGCTGAAGATCGATTTAAACCTAAGATAATATTTCGGGGCTGAACTGCGGCATTATTTGTTTCTCGGACAAAGGAGCCTTAGAGCAATTTCCACTAAACGAAGGCTGGTCTCCACTATAGTCCTATACCATTCGATGGTGCAGATATATATTATGAATTATCTAAACGATGAGCAATGTACAGAGTTTAGTGGTTACAGCATCTAGGTTTCGATCGAAATTGAGCTAATAGTTAACCTTTAACTAATTTGCACTATTACTAATCTCATCCGGGCGATAAACAATTGTTATGCTAACTCACACCAAGGGTAAGACACGTTGAATTCGCACTCAGCTTATAACGTCAGGAAAGTCGCAACAATGTCATACAAAATTAACCTATATGAATTTTCTACCGGAGCTAAAAATTGCTTTGATCCAAGGTTCACGAGCGTATTAGATACAAATTTTCATATCCAACTTCACAAAAAAGGATCTTCGCACTACCGCAATATTTGGCGGTCCAGTGCGGAAACGCTATGTACAGGTCGTCAAAAATCATTCCATTTATGAGTTCGTCCTATATGTGATTTCTTGAGCGTTTGAGTTAACTACTTAACTAATCCTCGCTTGAAACCGAGGTTCACTACGGTTGAGCTCGCGAGTGCACCACTACCGAAGCAATTAGCAACTCTGGGGTTGTCCCCAATTTTCAAGAGCACCACCGGATTAAAATGCTTAACTTATTTAGATAACAGTTGTATGTTTGAACTCAGTTGCTCGAAATGGAAATATTGAATTTACTATTTGATCATGTTACTACTCATCATCATCGCAGCAAAGCGATGGTACCAATGTATTATAGGTAAACCCATTTAAGCTGACGTACTATTTGTCAGGGGCGTCCCAATGCGGCACTTTAAGCAAGTACTCTCCATCAGTAGCTTTATATAAATTTACATGTTTATATCATACTAATGCATAGTTTCAAATTAGATTCGGGGCACGGGAGCTAGGGGTAAACGGTAGTTTAGCTAGCTACAGTTAATCCTAATGCCTAGCTTTCCACAAAACGATGGCTTAAGGGCCATCAAGGCGTGTGTTAGCTTAAGTGAATTTTCATCGTAAAGCTATCAAAACGACATCCAACTAACGCTCCAATGTCTATAGAAATTTCAATCCAACCTTAGTAGTTCTTGACTGCCGAGGCGGATCCGTGTTCCAACGGTCGTTGCAACCGTTGACAAATTCCATCACCTAAATACGTTGCCTATATCGCTCGGTTCCTTAGTCGGAACCGAATTTTTTAGCCCAACCTATAAAAATGGTGGAGGAAATAGAAAATATTAAATTTCTATAGATCCTGCCACCCTTTCTCTGTAAAAAATTCGTTTAGACGCTACCTATAATTTCAATTTATTAGGACCGGGTCACCGGTCCTGTCAACAACTGGTCCGTTGGACCGGGGCCCGATATCGCATCTTGCGATGTTGCTAAATTTCGTAAAAAATGTTACAGCTCGCAACGACAAACATCAACTATAGTAAAGTTGATAATTTCATTGCAACGGCCGCATATCGGAGTTTTGAGACCCCGATAGCGTTGTGCTGCCTTGATGACAACTATATGTACAGATAAAAGAAAGCAAAACTGAAATGTGAAGGCAAAAACAATGGTAAAGCTAAACCTAAACTTAACATATGAATCTGGCTATACTGGGAGGAAATCTATGAATCTTGTGCGGGAAGTAATACATGAAACAGATGATCTATTTGTTACCGCCTTCAGTTGGTGGTGACGGACCAATGATGTCGATGCCTAGCATGTGAAATTGTGCTAGTGCTTTAATCGGTTGTAATGGATTTCTTCGTTTTGGACCTTGTCTAAATCGGGTGCACGGAATACATTCTTCTTTGTGTTGTCGTGGATCACGGGTCATACTTGGCCAAAAGAATTTTCTCGTTTTGACCATACTTTCTCGAATCCCAAGTGTCCTCCGTATTTCGATGTGTGGTACTTACATTTCAAACAACGGTCGTCAAAAATCGGGAGGTACCACAATCTGGATTTCCCAAGGTTCCGTTTGCTGTGGTCGATCGTTTCATCGTAATCGGTATAAGATGTCGCCAAAAATAATAAATTGATGTTCATGTGCTACGATCCATTTCTTTTGGAAATGTGGGGTAGTATCCAAAAATACGTTGTGCTCAATGTAGTGCTTGAATGAATGTATACATAAATCTTCATTTTGTGCACGCACCAGTTCTTCTGGTGTCCATGGTGGTTATAGTCGAAACTATTGTGAATACATTTCGGCCTCATTTATTTCCGGCTCTTCAGGTGCGTCTAATTAATCCACCTCCTCGACTAATTTCATTCTTTACTCTTGTCGTTCGCTTTGTTCCGATCTTTGATCCATTTCTACCAATGGTTCCCCTCGGACTGGTTTTTGTTGTTGTGTTGCTGGTTGCTAGGTTTGTTTTCCTCCTTAAACCGTTCGATTATACTACCCTCTTCTCCGAGGTTTCGCTCGCAATTTTAACTGGATGATCGTCTTCCTCGCTATCGTCCCTGAGTGTTATTGCATTTCCGGTCAATAGGGTCCTTTCTTTTTGTTGATGTTCGTTTTCTTTCCCACTTGATTTTCTTTTAGGTCTGTTATTTGTTCGACCCTTCCTTTGGCTTTATGAATGTTTTCATTGTTGCGGGTGTTTCTTTCCTGCAGTTATAAATGCTTTTGACTGCTTCTTTCGACCGCCACCGGTAATTAATTCTTTACCTCTTCTTATTTCGATGACAGACCATTGACTATCTACTCCATGAGTTGGTTGTACTTGTATCTCTGTTTCGCATATTAGAGATGCTTCTGAACCAGATTCTTCTTGCTCCACTGCCGCTATCGGGTATTTTTTTTGATTCTTTGGTTTAATTTTTGTTGTACCTCCTTGAGTTGCTGTTCTTTTTGTTTCTTTCTGCGAGCTTCTTTAGTTCTTAGTTGGATCGCTCGTTCGTAATTTCTGCTAGTTCTTTTGATCGTTAACTGTTTGTATTGGTTCTTTACTTCCTTTCTTTTTGATTTCAAGTTCTTGGTTCCAGGAACTACTGTTGCTCTCGACATACAATCGACATTCTGATGGTATCGTCATGGTTTGTATACGATGGTATACTCGTACTCGAGGATCTCGTTAGCTACCCGAGCTAATCGTATTGTCATTTGTTCCAGCGGTCGCTTCTTATTGAAGATCTGGACCAGCGGCGCGTGGCCCGTGATGAGTTTTGTGTGATGACCCAATAAGTAAGGCCGAAAATGTTGAACCGCTCAAATTACCGCCCGGCACTCTTGTTCCGTGACTGAGTATCGCGTTTCTTCATCATGATATTTGTTACGCCCGTAGTGGATTACAGGTTTATTCCTTTCTTCGTCTTCTTGGGCTACGATATATTTAATTCCCTGCTTATTTGCGTCGGTGTACAGGATAAACGGCCTATATGGATCCAGATATACAAGGATTGGAAGCATTGTCATTTTGATCTTTAAGGTGTTGAACGCTTGTTGAGCATCCTCCGTCCACAATTGACCAAACTTCACCATCCTTGACCGTTTGTTGGTGATATCATATATATAGTAGTGCTGCTATTGTTCAACAATTGAGTACAAATTGTCTATAGTATAAAGTTAATCCTAGGAAGCTTTTGCGTTGCGTTACCGTCTTTGGTTTCAAAAAGTTTTGTATATTCTCGATCTTTCCAGGGTGTTATTTGATATGCCTTTGTTCGATACAATGTATCCGAGGAACAGAATTTCTTCTTTTAGAAACTTGCACTTTCACCCTTTTGCTTTGAAATTCGCTTCACGGAGACGTTGTAGTATTTGGCTAATATCGTATAGGTGGTACCAGAACAACGTTGAAAAGATTATGATGTCATCAAGATAGCATAGGCACGATTCCGTCAGGACGCTCGCCAATACTAGTTGTATCATTCTTTGAAGTGTTGCGGTGCTTTCGTCAATCCAAAAGGCACGACGTTGAACTCGAACAATCCGTCGTGACAGATGAATGCTGTCTTTTATTTGTCTTGTTCGTTCAGTGGAACTTGCCAATATCCTGAGTTGAAGTCTAGGGTTGAGAAATACTTCGATCCGCGTAACGCGTCCAGCATTTCCTCAGTTCTTGGTAACGGAAAATTATCACACTTTGTGATTGAGTTCAGCATTCTGTAATCTGCACCGAATCTTTTTAATCCATCTTTCTTATTAGTCAGTAGGATCGGTGATGCCCATGGGCTGTAAGACCTTCTGATCACTCCTTGGTCCAGTATTTCTTGGACTTGTTTACTCGCCTCGTTTTGGTCTACGTATAGTAGTTCAGCACTCTGTACTCTGCACCGAATCTCTTTAATCTATCTCTCTTATTAGTCAGTACGATCGGTGATGCCTATGGGCTGTAAGACCTTCCTATCATTCGTTGGGCCAGCATTTCTTGGGCCTGTTTACTCGCCTCGTTTCGATCTACGTACGGTAGTCGTCGCAACGATTGTTGTACTGGTTTCTCGGCTGTTGCTTGGATGTAATGATCCGCTTGCGTATTAATACCAATATCGAAATCTGACTTTGAAAAGACGTCCTGGTATATAATTGTGGAGTACGGTTGCCAGATACGCCTTTGCTTCTTTATCAGTAACTGATTTCTCCAGGTCGATTTCTGTCGGAAGTTCGATACTGTTCATGTGCTCGGGCTGGCATGTTATTTGTTCTTAAAATTGTTCGATGTTGAACCGTCGTTGTTCTTTTTTCCGTTCGTGGATTACTGTATCTACAATTGATAGCATCTGTGGATTCTTTATTTGGATTTCGCAAATGCAGGATTTGATTATCGGCTTCCCTCTTTTTCCGATTTTGATCCAGTTCAAATCTTTTTTTCTTTCTCGCTCGGTTCTCTATTAATTTATTTTCGAACCGATCGATTGCTCTTGATTTTTCATCAGCCACTGTTCACATTGTTTCCCGTACGTTTCGTACCAGCGGTTGCTCTTTGATTATTTCGATTTCGACTGTATTTAAATTACACACTGGTATATATTGTGATTTTGCCTTCTTCCACCTTGGCGATACTATTTGGTTCTTACAAACCATTACTGGTTTTCATTAGGGGTTTCACTTACTGTGTCGCATTCTTTTGCTCCATCGGGAGTCTTTACTTCGATGAATTTCGCTGACCATGGTGGAATTACTTGTTTATAAGAACAGTTGCATATTTCAATATGGAACTCGTGTTCCTTTTTAAGTGATCCCATTTCGTTGATTCGCCAATTGTGAGGTATCAATTCATCGCTCATTTTGATTCTTAGTTGCTGGTAATGGATCAACAATTCGCAAGCTGCCAGAAAATCACGTCCGTATATCGCAACCTTTGGAAAGTTTCGGATTACGATGAATCGGACCTTTCGTATATTCTTTTGTAGGTGGGCTTGCACGAAAAAGTAATCCATTGCTCTTTCTGTTAGGTCTCCAATTAATGCCACTGCGCATAAAACTGCTTCTTTGATCGGTAGATGTTTGAAATACTTTTCGTATAGTTCTTCGTTGATAATTGTTATCTGTGTAGGCCTCGCAGCCTTTTGTTTCCTTCTGGATACGTATCGATATAATACCTTGATGGGATTATCGGGTCGCTGCACGGTTGGTGTTCTTTTACTCCATCCACCTGATTCACCTCCACAAATGTTTCTTTCCATCTGTAGATATATCTTAAACTTTCTCAAGTTCTTTTTGAGCGTTCTCCTTCCGTTCCACACCGCTGGATTTTGCTGGTCGATTATTTGTTCTTTAGTTTGGTTGATTCGGATGATTTAATAGTATTCTGTATCGATTATGACGTTGTTGCTGGTTGCCTATTTGGTTTTCTCTTATATTTTGTCCTGTATGTCTTGGGAAACATTGTTCCGTTTACGGCCCAATCTTCCACACTTGTTGCACTTGGGCGGTGTTTGGTTCGCCAGCGTTTGCTGATTTTGTTGTTGTTGGTTTACCACTGGTGTTTGCGTTCTTTGTTGTTGTTGCCAATTCGTTTGCGGTTGCGTTAATTGCTGCAGCACTTGCACTGGATACATTACTTGCGGCATTACTTGTTGCGTTCCCATCGGACCATAATTTTGTTGCCTCGCTTGCTGATAACTCTTTACTGACATTATCGGCATCGATATTGTCCACGACTGTACAATTGGTTGCTGTTGTGATCGAGGTGTTTGCTTTGACTGGTTGCTCCATCGCAGTGGAAGCCATTGCGCTTGTGATCTCTCTATCTCGGTCGCCACATTTGTTGCCCAATATTCGATCTCGTCTGGTTTGTGCTTGTTTCATTCGATCGATTCGATTGGATATCTTGACACTTCGTTCTTTAATCCTATGATCCGCGCGGACTTGAGAACTTCTTCAACAATTGGTTCGGATATGCCTTTCGTGGTTAGGTGTCGTGCTACATACACCCGCAAATAATCCACGAAATCTTTGAATGTTCCCATCTGTCGTAAACTTTGCAGTTTAATCATGTAATTTGTCAACGTTTTCTTGAATTCTTTCTTGTTTTCTTGTTTGTCGAATCTTTCTTTAAATTTCTTGACCAACTCGCTGTAGTTGCATAGTTCTTTAGCTTTTTCGAGCATCGCTACTTTCAAGTATTCCTCTGCTTTTCTGCGCATTTCGACTTCCAGGAATCGCAGTTTTTCCTGCTCATCGTCAACGCTATTTTGAACCAACGCTTTTTCAAGTTCTTTACGGAATTTTTTGAAACTGCTATCGTCTTTACACCCTTGTACGTTTCGAACTTAATCTTTCAATTTGACCATTATCGCTTGACCGATTGCTTATTGCGTTGTGTTCGGCGCTTACGGTGTTTCTTTAGTCACCATTTTGATCAGGGCTTCGATCAACTGATGATTCATCGTCCTCAGAGCGCTGTTTTATTGACCTTCATTATCGGTTTGATTCGTTGTCACCGGTGCTTGGACTTAATACGTATACGATGTTGGTGCAGCTACAGGTACTCCAGGTTGATCACCGAATTGTTTCCAATAAACGTGGTTTGATTGCATGGTGGAACCACTGGTGCTGTACCGTAATATCCGTATACTTCGTTCTGTATTGCTTTTTTAGCTTTGGTTCCATGTGCTCGTTGTTTGAAACGCACTGCAATTAGTTGTCACGTATAGAGCTTGCGCTTGATTGCACGTGTCTTGCACCGAAATTAGTTTTCGCGTGCGACACTTGCGATTGATTCCATGCGTTCATCAATTGACTTGTATTATGATTCGTTATCGCCGAATGAAGCGTACCATGATTTATTGTCGCCGTTTGGAACGCAACGCAATTCGCTGTTGCTATTTGGAACGCGTCGTTATTTGTCGTTGCATTTGACATTTGTGTCTCCATATTGGTTCTTTGGTTCAGTTCTTTTGTTGGTCTTTTCGTGCTTGCACCGATTTGTAATCGATTTAGCCAAGCTCGTATTTGACTTGCACTGATTCGTTCTTTATTTGCGCCGAATCGCATCTGGTTCGAATCTAATCTTATTTGATTTACACCGATTTGGTATGGTTTGCGCTAATTTGTTTCGACTTGCATCGGATTGGTTTTGATTTGCATCAGGTTGATTTCGGTTTGCAAGGTATTGAGCTCGGCTTGATTTAAAGTGGTCTCGGTTTGTATCTAATCGTGTTTGATTTGCACTGATTCTTTATTTTCACCGAACTGATCGTAATTTGCGTTAATTTGGTTTCGATTAGTATTGAATCGCATTTGGTTTGCACCGATTTGTTCCTTGGTTTGCGTTATAGCGCGTTTGGTTTGCACCGATTTGTTCCTTGGTTTGCGTTATAGCGCGTTTGGTTTGCACCGACTTGATCTTGGATTGCGTAATATCACGTTTGGTTTGCACTGAATTCGGTTTGGTTTGCGCCGATTTGATCTTGGTTTGCGTTATATCGCGTTTGGTTTGCACCTAATAGAGTTTCATTTACGCCCATTACTTGTTCTCTTTTATTGCTCGTACTTGTTTGCTGTTGTTGTTCTTGTATCTGTTGGATCTCGACTGTGCTCCGTTCTACACTGGTCACTTTTTTATCACCATCTGTAATTGTTATCAGATGTATATACTTGCTCCGATTCTTTGTCGTTGTTCGGCGTCATATATGGTTGGCCCAAGCCGAACGGTCCCAGTGTTCCTGGCCTTGAATTATAATTTTTTGGTCGTTGATTACTTTGGTATTGCTCCGTTATTCGTGATCGATTTCGTTGAACTTCGTCATTTTGTCGACTTGAGGTTCCTTGCTCTTCGTCGGTACTTTGCGACTTTTTTCTCGGATCTCTGATTCGTTCGTGTTGATCCCAATTTTGGCATACCTGTAGAAGTTTTTCTGTCAGGGTCACATGCTTTTTTATAAATCGTATCTGTCTCTCTATTGTTGCTGCAATTTTCACATTATTTTCCGACTTTCTTCTTCCGGATCTTCCGTTATTGCAATTCGTCGTCGCGTGCTTCTTCTTGAAACGTTTCCATATACGTTTCTTGCAAGCTCTTTCTATTTTCTTGTTGTTCTTTTCTTTTGGCTCAGGTGTATTCAGATCGAATTCCCGCTTTATCCCCTTCGATTTCTCTCGTTGTACTCGGGTTCGTCGCTGTTTCCTGTGCCTTTTCGTTTGATAATAATTCTCCGCTTCCTAGCGTTATATTTTATTGCTTGAATGGGGTAGGGGTGGATGGGGAATTTCTTATGACGGCTATCAGATATTAAAATGGGACGGGATTCGTCACCGAAAATGTGTCGTTCGAGGTATGGCCAGTAGTATGCCGGTATAAAACTATATGGCCCACGTTCTTGTTGCGTATGCCTATTCTTTTAGCAGTGATACGATTAGTCTAAGCGTTGCGGCGTGACTAGTTCTACTCACTCCACGTTCTACCAGTTATTAATCAATGCCGGCAATATGCATGCTTATTTAAAATATTTAGTACACAGATAAGGCACGGTTCTTTAATACCATTAGGCTTAGGATTAAAACATACAAGTTCTTATTTTTCGGCAGGCCCCGATGGCTGACCACCGCGTTAACTTCAGTGATAACGATTAAGAGTTAAATTTAGCTGATATATACTTTACTAAGCTCTTTTTAGTTGATGCAATCGCCCCGATGGCTGACAACTGCACGATTATATCATTACCTGGGCCTAGTTCCTTAAAATTACTCTAGTACTGCCGTTATATTAATGTAGCCGCCGCGCATTGCTGACGAACTACTCTATATAAGAGCTGATTACTAGCGTTCGACTATTAGCCAGTGGTTCTCTCATGTTCTCTGGCCCCCGATGGCTGGCCAAAGTTGGTGAATAGGAATAAGGACCGCTCGGCGGGGTATCCTAATCTGCACCCCTTGCTCGGTCCGGGCTATTCTCGGCAACTTCGCCCACAACTAACTCCACGGGACAACTCACTCGACACTACGCCGATGTTTTCAACTATTACTAATGTATATTTTTAATACGTTATCAAAAGTACTATTAAACATTTGGCCTAAGATTTTAACGGGGAAATTATTATTACTAAGGTTATTGCTAATTAACGTTAAGCAGGGAATTACCAGAACCGGTACCAGCAACCGGAACCGTCCATTTAAACCGGATCCGGAACCTGGACTTCGAAACTAATATATAGTAAAACAGATGAAGGAAGAAATGAAGGCATAGTGGATTTAAAATATATTGACAATAAATTTTACATTAAACTTAATGTATTGCGATAGCATTATTGTCTTTCTGAAACTTTAATGCGGCGTTCACGTTATGTCCCCGATGTTTGGAACTTTTGACCCCCTGTAGTTGCGACACTACCGTATAGACAGTCAGAATGACACCCATACTGTAAATCTATTGCCGAGGGTGTACCACACACCCCTAGCTATTACATTTTTCCTTGACTGTGCCGCACACACCCTTAGCTACTAATTTGGCGCGAATTAACTATAACGGATACCGTCTGTAGCTAATGCGGTTTAATAGTCACCTGTCCTGTGTAGTTTTTTTTCCAAATTTGCGATATTTGGATCTAGCCCATATGAACATTGTTCTAATAATTCTGAACACTGTCAATAAAGCTGCCAGAAAACACGGTGTGCCTAGTACTGTCGAGAAGTTATAATACGCGTAACTAGCTTCCTTTGAAAAAATTTATTAAAAACATGATGGCGTCTAAGATACCCAGTTGTCAACAGTGTGCCTGACACTGTGTGGTGTACATAGGTTCCACTCGTTGGTGACATTATAACGTGAACGCCGCATAGACTGAGAAAGCTAATAATGTCGGTTTTGGGACATCCAGAGCAAAAAATATCTTCCACTATACACCCTTGCGTATAATGCGTCAAATCGAATGTGCTTACAACGCATGGAGCGTAGAATAAACATTTTCGCTCTGTCTCCAGTCGCGTCCATTTACTACGCATACGTGTGTTACATGTTGTTCTGTAAAAACTTGAAATTATTGATTTATATATATGGTCCTGAAAAAATAATAGAAGGTAATTTTCAGATCAATGGTCAGAGATACTGTTTAGGCTAGCGTTGCGCAAACAGTGCCCCTTAGTTGGATGATAATGACAATAACTTTCTAATGAGGATGCTATAAATGAGACAAACTGTTATACTGCTCGCCCAGTTCCAATAAATAAAGTTCATTGGCAAGAACGCAGTTCCTGGAGGCGTTGCAGATATGTTACTTTATTTCAATGTAGACTGATTTACAAAGTTTACAAGCGCATTGGCGGGTACTTGACGCAATTTATGTTAGCCTAGCTTGTTACCGAGTTGGATGATTTAATTCGAACATACTCCGCAGACTTGTGTATGTGTAAAACAGCTGCTGCAAGCATCGACTTGGCTTTGTTTTAACAAACTCTTGCAGGTTAAGATGAAAAATTCCTACTAAAATTATGTGCCTTACTTACGTTTCAAACGGCAAATTGCAGAGTTAATTTTTTCTTCTGCTTGGTTGTATTGGAACTTGACCATTGTACATATATTATATATGTTTGGACCACAGATGAAACAAAAATGTGGAAAATTTCAAACAAAATCTTTAAACAGGAATTCGGGTTCCCGTGTGGTTTTTGCCCTTTGCCGGAACCGCAACCAAAACACGATTTTCACCGGAACAGGAACCGGAATTCCGGTTACTCACTGACGTTAAGGTACCTATGTGTGAATTCTTTGAGCTATAAGTATTAGATACTTTAATCTGAAACACAAAGTTTAAAACCGTTTGTACATATATTATATATATGTTTGGACCACAGATGAAACAAAAATGTGGAATATTTCAAACAAAATCTTCAAACCGGAATTCCGGTTCCCGTGTGGTTTTTGCCCTTTGCCGGAACCGCAACCAAAACATGATTTTCAACAGAACAGGAACCGGAATTCCGGTTACTCTCTGACGTTAAGGTACCTATGTGTGAATTCTTTGAGCTATAAGTATAAGATACTTTAATCTGAAACACAATGTTTGGAAACAGAGCTTTTAACCTCTAGACACGTTTCAATTGCGCGCACTTCTTTACGCTCTTTTGTTTTTGATATTTATCACAAGCCATAGAACCTCCGCAAACCTTTATCGAATCTTTAAATAACCGCGCCAGCACCCGTATAGCGCAGCTACAACTGTTCAGCTAAGCTGCCATAAATTGGTAGCTATGTAACCGATGTGAATTCAACACAATAAAACAAAACCCAGCGTAATTCTTTAAGCTATAACCTGAATAATCAATATTCGCAACACAAACAAGCGTAATTCTTTACGTTATAATCAATAATCAGCGACCTAGTGCCAGTATAAATAACACCTTTGTTGCACATGCTCGGTTGCTGTTGTTGCTCTTTCATTTTTGATTTGGGTACGCTTGAGTCAATTTCTTGGATTGTGTCTTCCAGTTCTTCTGTTGTACTCGGGTTTGTCGCAATTTATGGAGCCTTTTCGTTTGGTGATGATTCTTCGTTTTCGATGTTCTTTGCTTTTGTCGTCGATTCTTTGTGCGTTGTTGCGCTAGGTGGTGTTGTCTGAAGTGGCATTTAATACTCTAGATTTTATATGGGACTTGCGTAAAATGTCCCGGTTATGAGGTCTAATAATTCCTGTTACAGTATAAATTCTATTTTGGTTTTTGTCTTATCTAGGGTAGGGGCTGCTTTTTGAGCTTTCGAAAATACCGACCACTTTATTTTATGTGTACTTCGTCCCACATTTACACAAAATCTTTTCGTGATAGGTACTCGTGCCCTATATTTTGCGTTGAGGCGTGGTATTGCTCTAGTCACTCTGACCCCAGATAGTTAGGCACCAAACACGTATAAGGAACGTTTATTACAACGCAGATAAAATGTTAAGGCATGCAACTATTTAGATTAATCGCGGCGCTATTCTTTAGTACCCGTCATTTTAGATAAAACTAATGCTCCACCGGTATGCTTACACAGTTCTCTCTCGATCTTATTGCAAGTCGGCCACTCGTTCAGCTCGCTCGACCATCCCTTTTACTATTAATTTTAGATTAGGTTGTTTTAAAAGTAACTAGGTACCTGGGTGTAAGTCCTTAAGTTTCATGTTATTACGACTTTTAGTTAGCGAATATAGAGTGCTAGTATGTTAAGATTAGGTTATTACTCTAATACGCCCTTGTGGGTTGGCACAGCAGTACCCCGGCTGGTTGGTAGCTCGGTACGAGTATTTGATTACCTTAACCTGCGCTTTAGATTTACGCTAGTAATTGCCGGTTATGTTAAACAAGCCGACCCCGGCTGATTGCCGAACTACGTTACTCAAACTGGATAGTAGCGGTCGACTACTACTCAGTTGAAGTTTCTTACCTTGTACGATTTCCGGCTGGCTGATAGCACAGAAGAGATTCGTGGCATCCGGCTGGCTGGCCAAAAGTAGTACTTTAAATCTATCGGTGGTTCGAGGTGGTAATCGAATCCTCACCCCTTACTCGCCCGGTATACTCAAGACTAGCCCTACTTGTTAACCCGACACCGGCTGGCTGCTGATCTGACAAATAATGCTACTATTTACGGAAATCAACTGCACTCTCGCTCTGGTTTGCTCACGCGACGCACGAGCCGAATTTTTAAATATTATATACTAGACCTACATAGTTGTTATGCAACCACTCCTAATATAATTGTTGCCACTATAAGTCCTAAATTTTATTTAAGAAAAGTAATAATCATTAAGGTAATTATTAAACTCCACTAAGTTACTTATGTGCGCGGTTTAAATGTTCAACACTCCCGTTCTTTAAATTAATAACACCATTTGATAAAGAAAACCAGAAACGCCCATCAGCTCTTTAACGCAATTCTTTTTGCGTACAAAAATTATCTACACAATTACAATCTCAATGTACAAGCCATAAGTTTAGAAAACAATTGGCATGTAAATACTAATCCGGGTTGCAAGATCCATAAGTATAATAGGAACCATCAATATATGTGTGCTGCCGTAATCCACTAGCTAAGTCGCTAATGAATAGAATTATAAGTAAACCATGATTAACACGTAAAACTATGAACAGTCGTACAATAACATCGTCTTCAACCGAGAATCACCGAACTATAGATAAAGCTAAAATTTACCTTAACATAGGTTTAGCTAATAAAGAAAATTAAAGCGTTTCACGCAAATTAGGTATATAAGTAAGAACAGAAAAATTTATAAAATTTTAGATTTTAGAAAAGCTTAAAACAAGGGACCCATATAATAGACAATTTAGTAAAATAAGGTTTTGAAATAAAATTTTGTGAAATTAGAGCCTTGGAAAACCTGGTAGCCTACTAAACCTCCGACAATTAGGAAGATAACAAGACGAAAACAACATTAAGGGTCAGGACGTAAAAGGGAGAGAGCGGGTAATATAAAAAATGTAAAACCAAAATTTATGTTGGGAAGGGGAGATTAAGGCTCTTGGACCCTTAGGACCCCTGTGTTATTTTGTGCTGTTTTGATGGGGGTAGGGGTTGGTCGGGGAATTCTTATCACGGCTATCGGATATTAAAGGGGGACGGGATTCGTCACCGAAGAAGTTGGCGTTCGAGGTGTGGACAGTAGTATGCCGGCAGGAACTAGTGGTTTCATTCATTCTTAGCGTGTGAATATTATTTTATTAGCGATACAATTCGGCTAGGCGTAGCGGCGTGCCTAGTTCGATGCATTCTGATTTTTAGATAAGTGGACACCAAAGCCGCAAATAAATGTTTATTACAAATTAGTAAAGCATAAACCAGGCACAGATCTTTAGTACCACTGATAATTTGAGCCGCTAATTTCGACCAATCAGTCTATTTTTCTACACACCTCAATGTCTCTGATACTTCTAGCCAGCCCTTTCAGACTACACCACAACTTTTACTGACTCTTTTATTTTCTCAACCTTTGTTGCCAACTCGCTTATTTGAGCGTAGAATTATTCTAGTTTATCATCTGCTAGTTTCAGGTTAGGTTATAAACTCTTGTTACTTTTACTCTTGTAAGGTTAGTACAGCCATATGCACGAGTATTTGAGTACCTTAACCTCGGCCTTAGATTTACGCTAGTACTGATCCCTATTAGCAACTATCTTCGGACGGCTAATAGCTGCGTTCTATCAATTTAGTAGTTTCTTTTGTGAGTTGATACGTTGGTCTCCGGATGGTTGACGACGTATGTTTATTTAATTACCATAGCGTAGTTCCTTAGAATTACGCTAATTACGTGCCAGTTACATTAATGTGCCCGTCTCCGAACGGCTAACGAACGACCTTATAACTTATGAGCGGTCGACTACTCTCTACAATTCTCCGTGCCTCGGTCGGTTTAGCATGAACCAGCGTTTAGTACAGAATTGTGCCAATATGTTGGTCACCCTTGGCACCAACTCGCCCTTGGTATACTCACATAGTTTCCTCCCAAATAGACTCCACGGGGTTTACTCAGTACTCACGGTTATTTACTTTCAGAGACCCTACGGCCGGACCGTTATGATTAAATTTAGCACTCTTAATACTTTTAAAGCCACTCTAAGTTCCGTATTTTTATGAGGGAATAAACAATTCTCCGTGCCTCGGACGGTTTAGCATGAACCAGCGTTTAGTGCAGAATTGTTCCAATATGTTGGTCACCCTTGGCACGAACTCGCCCTTGGTATACTCACATAGTTTCCTCCCAAATAGACTCCACGGGGTTTACTCAGTACTCACGGTTATTTACTTTGAGAGACCCTACGGCCGGACGGTTATGATTAAATTTAGCACCCTTAATACTTTTAAAGCCACTCTAAGTTCCGTATTTTTATGAGGGAATAATAATTAGACTAATTACATTTAATTAATTTAAAATGCTTATTTGTGAAGTCTTTGCGCTACTCAACTTAATTCTGTAACCGGAAACATACAAAGCAACGAAATTCAAGCACCGCTCTTATCACTAATAATCTCCAAAAACCGGCGTAAATTCTTTACGCAATTTTTCCAGAACCGTAGACTCGATAGCATGCTTAAGACCGATAGTATAACACCAAAAATCGTAGCATTCGCATTGTAAACTGTCAAAAACCGCACTACACAACAAAAAAACTGAATCGAATTAGCTAGGTAAGCTATTTAAGTGAAAACACAAAATAAAGTATGTAATCGTGTGCGTAATCAACGCATAATTCTTTATGCCAATTCTACAGCTCTAGAACCACGATCAAATAGCACGTAATTCTTTTTAAAACTTAAATAGCTAATTTCTTTGAAGATACGCCTAATGAGATCTCCATCCGCATTACAAAATACGTCCAGTTTCTGGTATCGATCTTCTAGACTGAATAATTGATGCTAAAACAATGCTAACTTCTTGTTAGCTACTAAGAAAAATAAAAGAAGATTATGCAAATTAGCATAATCTTTGAACGAAAACAACAAAACAAAATAAAATCCAAGAAAGTAGAAGGGAGGGATGTAATAAGTTATTTAGTGAAAAACCTTGGGTTTTAGGAAATTTTTGGGGCGGGTTTGACTCCCCTGTAGCCTAGTAGACCCCGACAGCCTGGTAGCCTACCGGACTCCGACAACATGTTCTGGTGTATTTGGGTCGAATTCTCGCATTATTTCTTCAAGTTCTTTCGTTGAGTTATTTATCATTTTTTGTGCCTTTACTTGATGTTTGCTCCTCGCTACCGACATTCTTTGGTTTGATTGGCGGTTATTTTTGTACATTTACCCCAGGTGGCGTTCTTTGGAGTGGTATTTTTAATACTTTTTATGTTTAAGACAGGCTTACGTAAATCGTCCTGATTTTGTAGCTTAATAGTTTTTACTACGATATAAATAAATTGTATTTTGGCTTGTGCCTTATTTAGAGTTAGGGTCAAAAAAAATTACTGACCAATTTTATTTTGTTACTATTGTTTTCCGCTTTTACACGACATCGTGGTCAGCATGTTATTTTATTTTGTTTTGATGGGGGTAGGGATTGGAAGGCATTTTTATTATGACGGCTATCGGAGATTAAATTGGGAAAGGATTCTTCACCTGAAGATGTGGTGTTCGAGGTGTGGCCAGTAGTATTCCGGCGGAAATAATGTTCGTTGATTTATTTGGCGCGTGCCTATTACTTATCTGTGACTCTCTCTAATTAGCGTTGCAGCGTCTCGAATTCGAGTTGCTCTAATTGCCGTTCCAACACAAAGTCAATAAAGCCAGTATTAAAATATTTATTTGAAAGTTAACAACTATGAACTAAATACTGAGTTCGAATTCCACGCTAATTTTAGCCACGATAAGTATTGGTATTTATGCCACGTATATATACACCTCGTTTTCTCATTGACACGTTAGACACTCACTTTTTAATAATGCAACACACTTTTACTAACCAAGCCTTGCTTCTTAAGTATTTGAGCGCACTATTATTCTAATGACTTGTGTGTCAATATTATGATTTATGTTAGCGCCTGATTATCAACTGGCCTCTTATGAGGTTTGTACGTAGCCTTTCGGACGGCTAGACCGTTACGTTTATTTAGTTACCTCAGCCTAAGGTCTTGAAATTATGCTAATTACGTTCCTTAACGCCAACAGTATCCGGACGGCTTACTCAAGGATATTGATACTCTATTACTTTTCCCTTGTGAGTTTGTACGAAGCCTTTCGGACGGCTAGACCCGTACGTTTATTTAATTACCTTATCCTAAGATCTTAGAGTTACGCTATTTACGTGCCGTTATATCAATGTTCCCGTCTCCGGACGGCTGACTGGCCCGCTATAACTAGTTAGTAGCGGCAACTACTCTCTAGTTCCCACGATTCTTTTCAGTTAGTTGGCCGTACCAACCTCCCACGTCGAATCGTCCCCGACTAATTACTTTGGTATCTCACGCCACGACCTCGACCTTGGTATATATACTCACGTACTTCCTTCACGAATAACTCCACGGGAGATTTCTCAAGCTACGGGTTATGTACTTTGAAACTCTAAGGGAGGACCGTTATAATTTTTATATAACGCTCGTGCTCGACTCAGATTTTATACAGGAAAGATAATACTACTAATGTACATTAGTTCAGTGATAAGTACCTAATTGTGCAGCTTTCGGTAACTCAACGTTAATTTTGTTGCAACTCTCGTGACACACTCCGTAATTCTTGTAAAATCCACGTAGCATGTATAAAAATTCGTCCAAGATCGAAATCCAAAATAATTTGGCTAACAGTGGCTAAATATCGCTGTGAGAAGAATTTCGTAGAAAAACCTCTACATAGACCGTCTAAAAACCGTAACTCGCGCATTAAATCACTAGCTAGGTGACCAAAATTAAGAAAAATAACAGTTAAACGTAAATACGAATTATATCGTATACATTGTCGCGAACCGGACCTATATCGGTATTAGCCCGAAATTCAGCGTACTAAGCATGAAAAGTGGAAGTAACACCTAGTTTGTCGCTCAACGTGCACCCGACTTCACGGCCGTACTACTAGACTGAATTTGGAAAACGAAAATTAAGATAACATTAGGTTCGTAATAAAACAAACGGATGCTAATTATGCAAATTAGCATTCGTTTGTAAACAAGACGAAAACAAAAGAAAACGAAACGCAAGGGAGGGACGGGTATAATAAAGGATTTGTGTTCAACCCGGGATTTCGATTTTTTTTTGTTTTCGTGCTTTGTGTACAAATGAATGCTAATTTGCATAATTAGCATCCGTTTATTTTATTAACTAACCTAATCGAAAAGAAAAGAAAACGAAACCCGTTGGGGTGCAACCCGAGGTTTTTACGAATTTTGGGGTTTTTGAAAGGGTTTTGGCCCGGGATTCCCCTTGGTAGCCTGGCGGATGCCCGATAACAGACAGATAACCAATTGTCTCTTCTGCTACTTTTGCGCCTAGCTAAGTGATTAATGGCAACTTTCATTTTCATTTTTTAACTATCATCTTCGTTACTCTGTTTCTATCTTCCCCAAAACTTCCCCTAAAGACTCCCCAAATTACCTCCCCTTATCCAAAATACATTCCTGCCGTTGCCCTCACACATATCCCGCCGTCTTACTTCTACTACCTCTTTTCTTCTGTTACCTTAGGTTCCTTTCATTTTCCTTAAGTTCGTCAATGTCTTGCCTACAAATTATTCCCTCTGCAACACCCCACCATTTCTAATCCTTATGACACTAATTTTTGCTTTCTCAAGGATCATTATTTTTGTTATACCTCTCTTCTCCCCTAGTTCTATTTCTTCCATAACCTTGTTCTCAACTTTCCAATTTTTATTAACTTTCTCACACCATTCTATTCCCTAAAATGTAATAACGGGACGCAAGCTGCATAGCGCAACTTCCTAACACCATGCCAATACGACTCCAGCTATCATAACCTCAAGGGTGGGCCCAGTTTTTGCTCTTTTGACGATTTTGCGAATTTCCTTGGCCAGACCCAAGAAGCTATGGAGCTTAGCAGGCCGCAGTCGCGCTTAACGAGGTGTGTCCAGACCCTGCTCGATTGGTTACGCATGCGTCTAGTATGTGGTATCATTACTGAGGTTCCCAGGGAGGTTGACACTAACATCTGCTTACAGGCTATAGTGACATGCCGATATTCGTATATATCAATCTCACTCGGAAGTTGTTTAAATCCCTAGATACGAGTTGGAAGAGGCAGTTAAAAATGATGAGTGTAGACCACGACACTAGCCGTACCTAAAATAGCTAAATCTTGGCCCCGTAGGGTGCTAATTCACTCCGAGAAGGTTTTGACAAATGTTGTCCCCACAGGCTTCCGACGATCCCTGAAAGTTTATAGCCGGTTCCATGTCTTACGCGGCGAAGTTATTAGCTTAAAATTGGAGTCTCGTGCCTATGTGGTTTTATTGAATAAATTTTAACGACCGTGTTTATTTATTGGTCTATTAAAGAGCGAGATAGTTTTGGGTTTTGATGGACGTTTTTTGCGCTCCGTGTTTTCTCCTTTGCACAATTAGCAGTAGAGACAAACGGCACACGTCACAGCCTGATATATTTTATCCCCAGGCCCTGGTGTGGGACGCTGGGTTTAACCAGATAAAACATGGAAGACGTATAATATATCTTTACTAATTATTATTATTAAAATTATTTAGTTAATAATTCTATTTAAAGTTAAAACAGAGGTACAAGAGCGAAAAGAGAGGCAGACAGAGAGAGAAGAAAAGAGAAAGAAAGAATGAGAAAAGAAAAAAGAAAGAGAAAACAAAAGCCGACGAAAGACCAAGAACGTCGTCCAACAAAACACACGGCGAGCACAGAAGCAAAAGAAAGCGGACACAGACATAACACCAAACAAAAGAAGAAAATGTCGGTTAAAGAGAGAAAGAAAAAGAAAAAGGAAGGAGGACGGGAAGGGTATTTGAGCAAGGGGTTCCCGGGGGAATTTCGGTGGGCTGGGATTGAATTCGCCATCATGACGAAGAATGGGTTCGAATGATGCCAAGCACAAAGGGCGTGGGCGCAGTATTGGTACCTGACCCTTGCATGCCGAAGGCCCATACCGATCTACATATACTAAACATAAGAAAGAGTGGTGGCCGAGACGGACAGAACGACGTTCGGCCAAGTAAAAAAAGAGAGATGATGGTTAAGATATGAAGAACTCTAGGTACTCTGTCATAAATCTAGGAGCGATTGTGAGAGCGACAACCCAACTTAGCGTATAAGTAGCGGTTGGGGCTTGTTTACGTTAATTTGTGTGCGCCGTGACCTAGCTATGTCTCAACAGTCTAGCTTGGCTGCTTCGGACAATCAATAGTCAGCGCAGACTATTTGTTTTGTCCGCATTTACTTAGCTGGCTACGATTGATAAGCTGGGGGTCATGGCGGACTAGACGGGACAAATATATGAGTCTCGGCGTACTGTTCTTTGTAAATAATTTTTTAAAGCAGTGCCAGTGAAATATAGATAGATGTGCCACCATGGGAGCGTCCCACAACCGTTGCGTCCAGTAAACTAGCTATATCATATTAAGCTCAAGATGGAGCGATGCCGACACCTATCTTTCTGGAGCTAGCCTAATCTCGTGCTGAGGATCAGTGCCCCCAGCCCGCATCAAAAGCGCGCGGTACATTTTGGCAAAAATCGGGGAAATAAACAAATAATGAGCGTAATAACAAAAATTGGGGAAAAGTTGGCAAAATTCGGAGGATAATTGGCAAAAACTTGAAAAATATTTTGAGTACCACAAATGTTGAAAATGTATCCTCCTGACCACCTACTACCCACCAACATCTGATCCCTTTTGCACGCTTCCGACGTATTCGCTATCACTCTGGAACTGCGGACCCCACCGATGTATAGCTTTGACGAACAATTTGCTCAGGTTGATCAGTGTGCATAAAAGTGGTGTGTCCCGAGGCCATGCGGACCCAACCTTTCCAACATCTGCGCAAGTAGGCGCAGTATCTTGTTCAACGCTATATAAGGTTTTATCAGACTGATTTTTACTTGTCACGCCGAGTTGAATTTTAATTCGTTTATGTCTTTAACAACTTCATTTTATAACTATATACTCTGTATTGCATTGCAGGTATTACCTTATTCAATTGAAGGCGTTCGTTGAAATATAATATAACGTTAGATAGAGCCACATATTTTAAATAATTTTTCCCACACTTTTTACTAATTCTACGTTTAGTACGTTTTAACTATTCATTAATTTTCAAATTGAATATGTAAATACATATATACTCAGGTTATAATTTTTGAATATGTATTTTTAGTAGTGGTTGAAAAAGAGATTTTTGTCGTATAAATATGTTGTTGGAAGTTGAAACAAGGAGGGCTCGCTTTATATATGCATCATTTGGGGATTAAATAAACCTTAAAATATTTAATGATGTTATGGAGTTCATGTGACGTATTGACCCGAGCTGCTGAACGTGTAATATCGTAAAAATATACCTAACATGTTGTTTTACTTCCGGTTACCATGATACCTGACACCCGCAAGTATCAAACTATGTGGCCATGCCAGTGTTATTGATATGTGACGATATAACTCACAGTATTGTTGTGAACCCGACAAATTAAGCAATCCATTTCCACAACTTTCTGAATTGGAAAAATATTAGATTAGCCGGCGTATACATTGTTATGTATTCAGATAAATGTGCCACAATCTGAATACATGTGTTATATATGTATTTAAATACAGCAGGGTTGTGCGCGGGAACGGGGGTTCCAGGGCCGGCCCGGATACGGTCTAAAATCATGAGCCCGCACGCGGCAGATATATATAACAGAGAATATTAGTACCTGTACCGATAGCAGATATGAGTGCCCGTAACGTTCACATTTCTTTACTGAGCGCTGTTTAAGAAATGGATAGTTATTTTCATTTAGCAAGGTGATATCTAAAAGGCCTTTTGTGCGGAGACTTCCAACCGGCGTAAATGTGATGAGCTTTGAGAGGTTCGAAACTTATGGGGGAAGTAGCTACCTATGCGCACCTATATCGCAAAACCTAGAATTCTTAAAACCAGGAACGAGACTGGAACAAACTATTTTTAGACACGGAAATCCAGTGATTATTGTTGGTTCCACTATTGCATGCAATAACAACCAAACTTTTTATAAAACATGTTTTACTTTGACGCTTCACTTAGGAAGGAAAATCAAAAATTGTTGGACAAAAAATATAAAATATAAATAGAAATTTTTAAACTCCATTGCTACCGAACCGGAGCCTTAATCGGAAAACAAAAAATAGACATCAGCAGTTATCATTCTGTTTATGTAATAAAACATACCAAGAAAAAATTCGAAAGTTAAGATAAAAATAACCTTGCTTCCGTGAAGGATACTAAATAGGGTAAAAACCTTCATTTTGACCTCTGATCTCGAACCACGGGGCGTCATACCCAGGGACCCTTGGAACCATTGGTCACAGAGCAAAACACACACCGAAAATAAGTTTTCCATGCCCGAAAACTCTCAAGTCAAACTTTTCAGCCGCCCATTACTCCAGAAAGCCTTAATAGAAAAACAAAAATGTGACATCCGCATTTATAATTTCACTACGAAATAAAGCCGCCAGAGAAAAAAAATTCGAAAGTTAAGATAACAATAACCTTGCTTCGGTGAAGGGTACTAAAATGAGGTGAAAAACCCTTATTTTGACCTCTGACCCCGAACCACGGGGCGTCATACCCAGGTGCCCATGGAACCATGAGTCACAGAGCAAAACCGGTACCTACGATGAGTTTCGCATGCTTGAAAACTCCCAGGTAAAACCTATCAGCCGCCTAAGACGTCAGAACAAATTTTCTAATTTTCTGGTCGAGGAACCATTGGGGCGCCATACCCCCGTACCTCAAACCCCATAAATTCAGAACAGGAGCCTTAATCGAAAAACAAAAAACAGGCATCAGCATTTATGAAATAAAACCATCCAGAGGAAAAAATTCGAAAGTTAAGATAAAAATAACCTTGCTTCCGTAAAGGGTGCTAAAATGGGTAAAACCCTCATTTTGACTTCTGATCCCGAACCATAGGGGCATCATACCCCGTACCCATGGAACCATGAGTCGCAGAGTAAAACCAGCTCCGGTAATCAGTTTCCCATGCCCAAAAGCGCCCAAGTGAAACTTTTCAGCAGCCCAGGACGTCACAACAAATTTTCTAATTTTGGGTCGAGGAACCACGAGGGTGCCATACCTGAAACCCCGTAGCTCCAAAACCGGAGCCTTAATCGAAAAGCAAAAAAAGAGGCATTAGCATTTACGAAATAAAATTATACAGAGAAAAAAATTCGAAAGTTAAGATAAAAATAACCTTGCTTTCGTAAAGGGTGCTAAAATGTGCAAAACCCTCATTTTGACTTTAGACCCCGAACCATATGGGCACCATACCCCGTAGCCATGGAACCTTGAGTCGTAGAGCAAAACCAGCATCGGGAATGGGTTCCCACGCCCGAAAACTCCCAGGTAAAACTTATCAGCCACCCAAAACATCAGAAAAAATTTTAAAATTTTGGGTCGAGGAACCATGAGTCGCAGAGTAAAACCAGCTCCGGTAATCAGTTTCCCATGCCCAAAAACGCCCAAGTGAAAGTTTTCAGCAGCCCAGGCCGTCACAACAAATTTTCTAATTTTGGGTCGAGGAACCACGAGAGTGCCATACCCGAAACCCCGTAACTACAGAACCGGAGCCTTAATCGAAAAGCAAAAAAGAGGCATCAGCATTTACGAAATAAAATTATCCAGAGAAAAAAATTCGAAAGTTAAGATAAAAATAACCTTGCTTTCGTAAAGGGTGCTAAAATGGGCAAAACCCTCATTTTGACTTCAGAACCCGAACCGTATGGGCACCATGCCCCCATAGCCACGGAACCTTGAGTCGTAGAGCAAAACCAGCATCGGGAATGGGTTCCCACGCCCGAAAACTCCCAGGTAAAACTTATCAGCCACCCAAGACATCAGAAAAAATTTTAAAATTTTGGGTCGAGGAACCATTGGGGCGCCATACCCCCGTACCTCAAACCCCATAAATCCAGAACCGGAGCTTTAAGCGAAAAACAAAAAAGAGGCATCGGCATTTATCATTTTACTGTGAAACAAAACCATCCAGAGAAAACAATTCGAAAGTTAAAATAAAATACAATTGCTTCCGTGAAGGGTACTAAAATGGGAAAAATGGGACAAAAAACCCACTTTTTGACCCCTGACCCCGGAACCAGACCGCACATCAAATAACGCTCGGGGATGTACACGGCAAATAGACTATGCCGGTTCAAATGAGCCCAAGATCATGAAAATGGGTTAAGTCTTTCTCGAGCTATGGCCGATCACACACACACACGGGATTTAAAAGACTTCACTCCTGCAACACACAATCTCTACTACGTTTCACTACGTTCTGATTACAAACAGTGCGTATCATCTATGAGGGTCGCCGGGTCGACCTTAGAAAATCATTAACGAAATTACACGCACGCTTAGAGATAAAAATTTAGCGTCACCTGACAGGATCCCCTAGGTAAGGTAGGACGTCTGGCCAGGAATCGGGTCACCTTGGCTCACCTACCTATTATAGTTGTTATAATATGCCTGACATTAATTGTTGTTGATCATTTCATAATTTGTTCCATAATTGTGCGCGGACGTCCGGAAGGCCGCTATTGGGATTCACAGGTGATTACGTCACGGGTCCATGTATATACATATATTGTATATATTTCGTCAAAGCAAGCTACGTGAGATTTCATGACAAGATTCGTTTTTAAACAATACTATGCTTGTATGTCAGGTCTGGTAGCATCGCTATCATGTCATACCAGAATTATAGAATCGCACCAAATCAAACCCAATGTGTATAATATTGATATAGCTTATACCGAATTGATAAGTTTCATGAAGGTAATAAGAGAATACCCTTAGGTGTATTAATTTGGAAATTAAGTTTCTATCGCGAATTCTAAGCAAACGTTTTAATAAAAGTTCATCAAAAACATAAATGGTCTTAGAAACTTTAGAATGTATTTCTCAATCTCTTCTCAGAGTTAGAATAATTATTAAGTAGGTTAACTAGTTTTTTAAAACTGAAATACTTCAATAGCGAACTAAACATTTTTAATGCGATAAAATTCAACCTCGAAAATTTGATGTCACGATTATACATGAGCTCTACTGAAAATAAAAGTAAATCATAAGAGTGTTCTTTGAAGTTTGGAGTACGAAAAATTCCTCCGGTCGACATTGCAGTGATTGTCGGAAATACAACTGCCGACATGACAGTAAATTGCCGGAAATTCAATCATTGATTTAAAAGAAATCAAACCCATTTATGCTTTAAAATCCAAAATTGGAAACCTAGATCCGATTGGCTTTTCTGTACTAAATGGTCTTATGAAACATCGTTCTATATATTTTACGACCGAGTTATTTGAACTTTACATTCAATTCCTGATCTTTTTCCGTAAATTAATAAGGTCTGTATATAAAACAGTTATCATTTAGAATAGTAACAATTCTCTAAAAATAGTAATAAGGTAAATATTCCTAATAGTAAATTGATTTTTAGTGAAGCCAACCTGCAAATGTATTGAGACCTTTGAACGTATTTAAGGGTATCCCGAGTGATAAATTTTTGAATCACTTAGATTTCTGATTTGGCAAAACTTTTCATTAGAATATCAAACCTTAAATATTAAAATACCTAATGTGGATCCTTCACGCGAACTTTGTATCATCGATGTCATAAACTTTATACTTGGGCCATGTCACCTTTAGGAGCCAGACGTTATAACGTACCTATAAGTACAGAGCGGAACTTCGAGTGGTTGGTTCAGAGGGGGGTGGAGGTACGAGGACGGTAGCCCTCGACTCAAGCCTAGGTTTATTAATACTTGGTTCATATAGGGATCTTGGCTTAGGCTGAGACAAAGCGTTAAGCTGAGCATATCGAAAAGTATAGCATGCATTTAATTTCAGCCCCTAAAGGTTATATTGAAGTACATTTGTATAATCAAATTGAATTTTTTCATCGATGTCACATATATTATGTTGTATATCGGGTTATAGTAAAACAAAGTGAGTGAATGTGTTAAGATGAACAGGCGAATTCGTATTGGCACTTAAGTGGAAGCCAACAACAGTAGGAACCAGAGTTGAAATGAAAAAGTCATTTGCACGTATCTCCATATGGGCTGCAACGATGCGGGCGGGCTACGTCAGTTATTATCGGATTTTAAATGACAGGATCTATGAGAGTACCTTAAAAATTTAGTAAACTTGAACATTGTCGGTCCGTTCCTCTGTTGCAGGCCATGTTGATGTACCATATCTGATAAACTGGTACAAAGTTATCCGTGGATTGCCTAGACTCAGTAAAATCAACTAATGTGCCAAGTTAAAAAATTGCAACCGCTCCTTGCAGATTATTTTAAATGAATCAAATGCTTCATCCGACAGTCATAGAATCTCGTAAAGAAAAAATCATACAAAAGTGACTAGGACCTTCAAGCCTTGTAAGCTGGCTATTACACAAAATACCGCAAAATTTGTAAGTTTGAGTCTTGCTCTAAAATTACCAGGGAGCCGAGTCTAGAGTCGTCATCGTCTAGGCATACCATGGCGTTCAATTTCAAAGGCTGCTTCGTGATTGAAAAGCCTGAGCTGCAAAATGGGAGCTTTATGTTGAACACCGAAACGAAGCGGTTAACCTAGAGCGAGATATAATTGTGTAAATACGAGCAACGATAGGACGTAACAAATTAGACTACCGCCAGTGAGGCCGCGAAAATCATTTTAGGTACAAATTTTCTAGGTTTCCTTGAGTGAGTGATGGGAATGACCAGCCGACCTTATTAGTTATACAAAGGCCTAGGGATTGACTCTTCCCGTTAGGCCTCTAATGCGTCATATCATGAAAATAGACACGTATGCTACCGAAATGGGCCAGGCTGAAAACCCTAGCAAAGCCCGCCTGTGATCTTCTATACTAATTGATTCACTGGGTCTAGGTGCATCGCTGGCTCTCCCTTAAGAGTCGACGAAGCCGGGGTCGTGTGGGCATCGTTCAGTAGGAAGCCGTGTGTACAGCTGGGTAACATGCCTTGGCTGCCATTCTTAGTGAAAGCGTGCATCAACTAAAATCTTGTGAATATGGTAATGACCATTGTAGAGTCTTTTGCAGTTTTACTTATGGTAATTTGATGTTAAGACTGCTGTTTATCAATGTACACACGTTGTAAATATGATTAAACTCAGTGCGCGCTCATTATATGCTTGGTAGCGGCCAATGCACCCACATTTATGGTTTCGACTAATGCACGATCGTTGCAGATATGTCGCGGACAAACACTCACCGTAGATACCACTGCAATGAAATCACTCTCGCATTCGCTGCTCCGGCCGATTAGTACGCATATTTCTTCGATTCTGTTCAAAAAATTTATAACGTGGATCACCCAACAATGACCAGCAATGGATAGCCAACTACATGTTCTTACTTTACAATGAAATCCATTGAGGATTACAATGGAAACGCGAAAATCATGTTAGTTTATGTTGGGCAGTGTCGTTGGATGCAGTAGCGAATGCTCGAGAGATATGTCTGAATATATATAACATCAAAGACCATTTGATCAGACTAGAAACCAACGTATCAACAGGTTCAAAAATATAAAGCTTTAAAATGAAACCCACAAAATGATGCGAGGTTCACGAGGAGTGGTGCGACAACACCTACCATCACAAGTTGGGCACATCTGGTCACTGTTACGTTTGAATGAATCACGTCATCTTTTCTCCAGCCTCAAAATCTTTTACCCTATTCAACAATTTCAAAGCATCCACGAGCAACAAGTGATTCATACTTCATGAGGGGTGTGAGGGGTACAGTGACTATTCCAAAATAGGTATACCAGTCACAGTTACGTTTGAACGAATTTTAAAAGTAACATCCAAAACTAATATAACTGGAGATTGACAAATATTGAGTATTTATACAATGACAATTTCTAAATGGCATGGTTCATCGAGGTTGTTATAGATTAAAGTGTCCATTCAAAAATTGATCGGACACAAATGTAATTGAATGAGTTTCATTATCATTTTCAACAATCTTGAACACCGAAAATCGGCTGCAATCTATACGACAGCAATATCTGGGCGATTATGACAAAACCTGTGTGGTTTTGTTTTTTATTGAGTTCGCTACCGTATATAGTAGTGTTGTGCACTGGCTGGATTTTTCGTTGGCTTGCCAGCCCCGCCGGCGGACTTCTCCATCTCTAAGATTAATTTTGCAAAATTTTCCTGTGTTATTTTATAAAAATAAAATTTTTTCGGCGCTGGTTATCCACGAAATTTTCTTTGCTTATTTTGAGTTTTCATATGTCAATAATATTAAAAACACGTATTCAACATGCATTCGTCCTCTACACAGTTACGTGAAAAACCATTTTTTTGCGGTTTCTACTACAGTGTAACAAATGCCTAATCTATGTCAAGCAGCCTCGAAAAGCAGCTAACATTTTGGAACGAAGCCTATAAATACCTGGCGGCCTATATTGCATACGAAATAATAGTAGATCAGATATATTGCTGTACGCTAGGTTATTAGCATTTTTTGCTGCATAAATATGGTAAGACACGGAACCTTTTCAGTTGGTAGGCGGTCTCCAGTGGTAGCTCTTAAAAGAATACGATATAAAAACTGTGGGACAGTGCTATGCAGAGTTGTGACTAATACATATTAGCGTACGAATAGATGAAATATTGATTACAGTAAAAGTGGCTTTAAAACTGCACAAGTACAGAGCGGAACGTACGTTTCGACATAATGAAGTGTAAATACGAGGTGCTATTTTAGTGCTCGTAGTGATTGTACTTAAGTCAATTTTTCGCGCTATAATACAACACGAAAGCCCCTATAACACAACGGAAAACATTGTACACAAATTACAAGCGTCATAGAAACTAGTCAAAACTGCTACGCTCGATGCATCAGATTGTCAGAATACCCGCCAGCTAGAATATCGACTGGTTCGATTACCGGTCGGCTGGCCTATCGGGCCGAAATTTGGCTACCGCGGCGAAGCTAGGCCGGGCGCCAGCTTTTCCGGCCACTCCCTTCCAACGCTAAGATATAATGTAATTTTACAATACGAAACTAGATTAGCATTTCAATTTTGACATTTGGTTCGCTGTTCGCATTAGTGCATACCTATAATGTTACGCCTATCCGGCATTCCAACCAACAACCTCAAAACCAACATACAGGACTGTAGTGCATCTAGCTTTTTAAGGAATGAAATTCGGCTTGGTCGATGGTTAACTTTTTCATTTTAGAGCTGGGCTGGATGAAGGAGTTAAAATATGAGGTAGTCAGATCCGGCAACATTCTTGCTAAATGTGTTTTAGTTTATAAACAATTTAATTTGTCAATTTTACGTGTATTGATTTAGTTAGTTGAGGTTGGTAAGAAAAAGTGAACAAGCAGAAATTAGTAAAAAAAATGGATTCGCATAAACACTTGGTATCCAAGGTAAGAGTGTGGTTTTGCTTCGTTCTTCTGAAAAACCAATATAAGGTCAACATACAATGCATTGTATTTATTGTGGTGCTTTCTGCAATGTTGCATGTGCTATATTGTTTTATTATATATTGACGCAAGAAAAAGCACTATTTGTATCAGAGATCCCCCGTCGCGCTGTTTTGTGTTTTTCTATCATCTCAAATATCATATTTTTATTTTTGTTGGGAATCAGTGGTCCTTTATTTCAATATCCATTGACGAAATTTTAGCTTTATTAATAAAAATTTTCTATTGTTTATTTGTTCAGGTCAAAAATAGTTCTGTTTTGCAAAACTGTTTTACGAGCCCCACATTGTTTGGCATTTCTATATTTTTCATTCTTCACTTTAGCCTATCCCGCACGAAGTATTCTATATTTTGTACAATTTTGAGCAAACTTTGCTGCGGCGGAGGATTGAATATTCAAACTAGTTCGTTTTGACGAGAGCGATGTACGTTAGCCACTGCGCTGTTTACGAGCTGTGGCTCGGTTCCTTCAGGAAAAACAGCAACAACAACAACAATGCCAGCCAACAACAGCACACGTGCAAATGCACGTCCCACAATAAATTCGATTAGTGCATCGCATCGCAATATTCACTGTTACACGTGTGTGACTGTATGCAGGAAAAGGTTAGATACTTCACTGTGCACTCTCATTGTTCAAACCAGCGAGATGAACATCAGCAAAAAGACTTTCAATAAAATGTTTAAGAAAGTTAGTCACTTAGATGCACGAAGTTGTATCTCACTTCGGCATCTTAGATTCGTTCGCAACGATGATTCAAGGTTCAAATATCCTACTGAAGACTCTCGTGACTCTGAATTGATGTTCGGCATGGTATACTTCCAGAGATTCCGTACCCATACCAAGATTCTGAGATTCCGTAAGGCACGCGAAGCATTTTATCAATATTAGTTGACATTACTAATATAATAAATACAGGTCTGAGGTCCCTGGGGGATAGCCTATGTTTTGGGAGGGTAGTGAGATAGGTTATTTATCCTGGACGTTTGCCAATTTTGGGTGAATATTTTGCGTATGCGTGCGGTGCGGAAGGGGGACGGGCGTTCAGAGTCTCAGGCAGATCGTACTGCTTCCCACTAAAAGGAACTACGTACGGCCAAGTGGGGGTCCAAGCCTCAGGGAGGGAATAGTCCCCTATGAGCATGTATGAGTAAAATATTAAGACATATTTGGCGAAAAAAGGAATATTATAAGTATTTGTCTTCCTCTCCCTGTATCCGCACGTGGTCGCGACTTAAGAAAATTAAGAAAATTTAGTCTTTTTGAAGATAATTGCTGAGTGGTAGGAATAAAATAGAGCTATGCATAGAAGGCGCAAAAATTTAGACATTTTTACGTTTCTGATTAAAACAATTTCGCCTACAAAAAGTCTGGTAGGGGATACACCCACAATCCCCCTGGATACTTTTATGAAAGATAAATATAACAAATGAAATGATGGGTATCATGTTTAAAAGGATGGGGCTTATCATGCAGAAAAATAAGCGTAAGCGAGCTTAAGTCTTGTTTTTATAAGAAGAGCTGGCTAAATTTTTTAAATCGATTTAATTCGAATTGCCGAATTAAACGAAGCCGATTTAAATCGATATTGTGCGCAATAATGCTGAATTAAAGCGTGCCAAATAGGGACAATCATTCCAAGTTAATGAAATATTCGTTCGTAAATTATAAAGATTAAATGAAGCTTAAACTAAAAATTTTCAATTTTATCTTAACAGAAGTGACTTGATGTATATAGCAAATTATTTATTTAGAAACCCTTCATAATTGAAATTCTAAGTTCATATCACATGCTGTCGAAGCTGCAACAGGAGCCCAGTAATAAACAACATTTCTATATGTAATGCATCAGTTACCTTGATATGTGCACCTAGTGCCGCCCAGTCAAATTCGGCTCGTGTGACATTTTGGCATAGTCGATCCCGGCCCTTGCAAAGCAAAGTGCGCAGCCTAGCTGCACCAGTACGTTTATACTAGTGGAGTTGTTCTATGTATCTTATGTTAACAGGCTTTGGAGCGTATTTATTTAGTACTAATTTCAAGGATCCAGAAAATAATTATTCATTGTACCTTCGCTTTAATACATATTTGCTAGAGTCATCTTTTAATATTTGGTAGCGAGAAAAATTATGGAAACATCTCGTTAGCGTATTATAATCCGATAAGGTAACTATCAGTATCATGGAAGTCACTGCTAAATAGATACGCTCCAGTAGCCAACGTCGTCTATCAAAATCAGATACACGGCATAACCCAACTACTACAAACGTACTGGTCCAACTAATCTCTGCACTTTACTGTGCAAGAACCGCATTCTGTTGCACAGTCAAATCCAGTTCGTGACGCTTTGGTATAGTCGATCCCGGCTTTGCAAACCAAAGTACACAGTTTAGCTGGACCAGTATATTTGTACTGATCGGGTTGAGCCATGTATCTTATGGTAATAGACGAAATGGCTATAATTGGAGCGTATTTATTTATTAAACATGTGCAGTCAAAAAACAAGCTTATCGACTCTAAAGTTTTAACAACTTCAAGAGTTTCACTACTAGACATCCGCGCAGGGCTCTACTTTCTGTATTATATATATCCACATAGGTGGTTACTTCTTAAGGTATCGGATCCCCTTCCGGCAGTGCAACTCGCCGACACCCCAACTGGTCATCAAACAGCCAAACACATAGGCAGCGAAGGCAACACACCAGTGCCCCTAGCGTTGAAAGCGCCACACCTTCCTCCAGCACCGCAGCCGAGGCACCCTAGCAGCACCCTGCCCGTCGGCTGACCCCATCTGAAAACTCATACCTCGTGCATTTATGATTATATATGTAATCCCCTTTCCGCTTATTTTTTGCCGCGTTCACGTTATAATGTCCCCAACGTTTAAAGCCTATGTACATCACATCGTGCCTGGCACACTGTCCACAACAAGGTGTCTTAGATACCTAGATGTTTTTTATAAATTTTTTTCAAATGTTGCTAGCTAGGCGTATTGGCATTTCTCGATAGTTACAATATATTGCATTGGTATTAGCTTTTAAGATGTTTATGAGATTTGTGTGTAGTAGAAGGAACAAGTAGGTAATTGATGAGTTCCAAATATTGCTTTTCGGTAACAGAAGTTTTATAATGTAAAACTTTGAAAATAGGTTTTTCAGTGACAATAAATCACGATGTGGAGACGGGAATCTAAAATCTCAAAACCACACTAGTTTGCGCCCAGACAAAAATTTTGAGCCCTTGCCGGCATCGATTCAACCAGCAATTGTTGAGTTATGAGTATCATCGAATTTATCGTAATTAAATATTGTAAGGCCCAACTACCAACATAGTAGTTGGGAATAGTGGGATTGTCTATCTATATGGGAAGGTGTTCATGCGATAGGTACAATTCGTATGCAAATCTATTAGGTATATATATTTTGTCAGCCTGTTATAATTATTAAAACAGACATATTTTTTACGCAAATATAGCTGGGCTACTACGAATCAACTGGGATGATGAAATTTTATCTGAGTTTACAAACGCATAACCTATTTGAATAATTTTTAATATTCCAAGCAACGAGGCGTCCATATCAAAGAAATGGAGACATCAACTGTCGTAGTTTTCAGAGATGCTAATCGACATCTGTGCAGTCACTGAATGATTTACAGTTCTTCAATTGTTCACTGTGATATTGCTGAAATCTAACTATCAAACTCGTTATTACAAAATCTAAGTATCTGTAAATTTTTCTCAAACTATTTCTGAAGAGCATGTATTGGAAATATAGAGTTAAAAATATAAAATTTGTCGTATTTTTAATTGCATGCAACATGTTTGCTAAAAATTCTGTCATAAACCCAGTCGAAGTCAACATCGTCATGAGTGTTCGGATTCCAGATATATACACCGTTCTAAACTTCTCGATACTTTCTTTGTTGTCCATTATGGTTAGAAACGTCACCAGTCAATTTTTTTGCACCTACGATCTACGATCTATGTCTTCTGAAGTGCCGTGGACGACTCAAGAATGCTGAGCTATGTTTCTATGCAATGACGCCATATCTGATACTTTATAGATTGGACTGTTTGGGAATAAAATTGGGACATAAATAGTTAATACATTTTTGACTTAAACCGCGGCCGGAACAAATAACCAACAAGCAACCACATCGCGCTACAAACGCTTTATGCGGTCTATAAAGTCGGAAGCATCGTTCTCCCAATCAATTTTCTCTCAAGGTCTGCGGTTATGTGATCCAAGTGAAACGCTGATCACCGTAAACCTTTTATATTGACCTGTATAGGCTTGATTTTTTCATGATGGTACTATATTATGAAAACCATTCTTCCAGTACCACGTTTTTCTAATAAAGATACTTCTAGATGCATTTTTCTATTTGTACACAGGTGTATCATCCGATATAAAGGCTCATTAACTTTTTAGAACTCAATTCTTGTTCTTTTGTTATGCTGGGTCTTGTGTTCTTAAAGAGTTCTGTCACAAAATTGATATTTGGTACCTTCTAGAAGCTACTAGCTCTAGTAATACCTATTTTTACAATAAATTATCTATGTGTTAATAAGACCTCATGCACGTTTTTAACTTTACCAACGATCATCGCATGCGGTTTCAGTCAGTCGGTACACAGCCATCAAGTGTTCGAACGTTATCTTTTTGATTACACAAGACATAACTTCCCCTCCACCTCTAAGCCAACAAACTTTGGGTACATATATATGAGTTAAAACTTCATTAAAACTTCGTGGCAATTACACCACGCACCATTGTATATATAACGCGGAAACTACTGTAAGATGTGTGCAGTGAGATGTTAAAAATACATGCCATCATTAAATTCTATTATTGAATCAATTCTAGACAGAATCAGTTCTACTAGGAACGACTGATTTGACAAGAATTTGTTGTGTTTTTGTAGTATTGAAGGTAAAGTTTATTTATGCTGTGTATAATTGTCAAGGTTTTTCACTCGTTTGTTCACGGTGACTCTTAGCTCAATGCCTAGCATATAAATGCTAACCTACTGAACCCATTCGATTCCATTTCCATCGAAATTTCCATTTCCATGCCATCCCTGCTTCTATATATATTTTGTCAGCCTGTTATATATAATTATTAAAACAGACATATTTTTTACGCAAATATAGCTGGGCTACTACGAATCAACTGGGATGATGAAATTTTATCTGAGTTTACAAACGCATAACCTATTTGAATAATTTTTAATATTTCAAGCAACGAGGCGTCCATATCAAAGAAATGGAGACATCAACTGTCGTAGTTTTCAGAGATGCTAATCGACATCTGTGCAGTCACTGAATGATTTACAGTTCTTCAATTGTTCACTGTGATATTGCTGAAATCTAACTATCAAACTCGTTATTACAAAATCTAAGTATCTGTAAATTTTTCTCAAACTATTTCTGAAGAGCATGTATTGGAAATATAGAGTTAAAAATATAAAATTTGTCGTATTTTTAATTGCATGCAACATGTTTGCTAAAAATTCTGTCATAAACCCAGTCGAAGTCAACATCGTCATGAGTGTTCGGATTCCAGATATATACACCGTTCTAAACTTCTCGATACTTTCTTTGTTGTCCATTATGGTTAGAAACGTCACCAGTCAATTTTTTTACACCTACGATCTACGATCTATGTCTTCTGAAGTGCCGTGGACGACTCAAGAATGCTGAGCTATGTTTCTATGCAATGACGCCATATCTGATACTTTATAGATTGGACTGTTTGGGAATAAAATTGGGACATAAATAATTAATACATTTTTGACTTAAACCGCGGCCGGAACAAATAAACCAACAAGCAACCACATCGCGCTACAAACGCTTTATGCGGTCTATAAAGTCGGAAGCGTCGTTCTCCTAATCAATTTTCTCTCAAGGTCTGCGGTTATGTGATCCAAGTGAAACGCTGATCACCGTAAACCTTTTATGTTGATCTGTATAGGCTTGATTTTTTCATGATGGTACTATATTATGAAAACCATTCTTCCAGTACCACGTTTTTCTAATAAAGATACTTCTAGATGCATTTTTCTATTTGTACACAGGTGTATCATCCGATATAAAGGCTCATTAACTTTTTAGAACTCAATTCTTGTTCTTTTGTTATGCTGGGTCTTGTGTTCTTAAAGAGTTCTGTCACAAAATTGATATTTGGTACCTTCTAGAAGCTACTAGCTCTAGTAATACCTATTTTTACAATAAATTATCTATGTGTTAATAAGACCTCATGCACGTTTTTAACTTTACCAACGATCATCGCATGCGGTTTCAGTCAGTCGGTACACAGCCATCAAGTGTTCGAACGTTATCTTTTTGAATACACAAGACATAACATCCCCTCCACCTCTAAGCCAACAAACTTTGGGTACATATATATGAGTTAAAACTTCATTAAAACTTCGCGGCAATTACACCACGCACCATTGTATATATATCGCGGAAACTATTGTAAGATGTGTGCAGTGAGATGTTAAAAATACATGCCATCATTAAATTCTATTATTGAATCAATTCTAGACAGAATCAGTTCTACTAGGAACGACTGATTTAACAAGAATTTGTTGTGTTTTTGTAGTATTGAAGGTAAAGTTTATTTATGCTGTGTATAATTGTCAAGGTTTTTCACTCGTTTGTTCACGGTGACTCTTAGCTCAATGCCTAGCATATAAATGCTAACCTACTGAACCCATTCGATTCCATTTCCATCGAAATTTCCATTTCCATGCCATCCCTGCTTCTAACAAATACGGAAACGGGTCATTCTCGGTCACATCTGTAACTGGGACTCTGATAAATATTGTTTCTTGTGGAGATCTATAAATTAAAATAAGCCCACGCTGATGTCCTGAGTTTTAGTGGCAAAAATTTACGGACCTGCATACTTGCTGACTGCACTGCAACAACAAGTTATAGAATATATCATTTCAACAACAGGGGATTTCGATGGCACATGTTACCTTTAGGGGCCGGACGTTATAATGTTACAAAAAAGAACAGCTTAGAGCGAGGGTTCGTGGGCGGGAGCCACATGACTTAGGCTTAGTACATAGCTCATGTAGGGACCTTAGCTTAGGCTAAGACTGAGATTTAAGCTTACTATGTCGAGAACGGCACAGCAGGTATTTTACTTCCTCCTCTAAAGGTTACATTGGCCATGAATAAAAGCGCCATGACGATTGCGTTTAATATTAATAGAACGTTCTCAGTTGCTAGCTGTAGTTGTCAATCATTTTACTCATGTTTGAGGTTTCTATGAAAAGACTCCTGCATTTGTGAGAGGACCTAAGTCAATATTCATGTAGTGATCATGACTAATGTAAAATACAAATGACTACCGTCTGTATCTTTTCGTGCCATTGCAATTATACTAGGAGCGTCAAATATATATATGAAATGACATGGAATACAGTAATCTAGGTTACTCTTACTTTTGCTCCCTGTATTTTAGGTTGAGCGATATGTTATCAGCAATTTTGGTACCTTACCAGATTACAAAACAACATTATTTTCCCTGGTATGCATTAATCCGAAAATGTTGCCATAGTTACCACGTATTTATTGCTGTCCACAAACAATAAGCATTGATAACCTCGCGGTTACAGCTGTAGCGGTTTACAGCTATTATTTTAAGCTACATTTATCAAAATACTTTGATTTTGATAACTGTTGTGTTGTATATATATACGTAATCATTCTTGAGTTTTAGAGGCTGATTTTAGTGGATTTAGGCAAAGATATAGCATTTTGTCCGACAGCTAGTTGTACTTTTTATTTACGCATTAAATCACAATGGAGTCAGTGTATCACATCGCCGAAATCCGTTTACCAGCCGATAGTGATGTTTTTCAGCTTTCCAGACAGATTTATAACGAAACTAAACATTAAATATTTTAGTTTGTTCTATTTCAACAGTACATTGTGAGGATGCTTGCAGTAGAAAAAACAAATTTTTTCATGGGTTTAATAGTTGTATTACGCATATCCCACATATATTTTAAACCTTTGTAATCATAATATACACTATTATGATGTTTAAAACTATATATTGTCAAAATCCAAAAGAACATGGAATTTCAGTATACCATACATAAATTTTTAAAAGACAAAACACTATATGTTTATTCGAAGAGGAAACTTGGCGCGATACGCTGGGAGGTGGGAGGAAAACTTAATGCGCGGCTAAACATAAAATGATACCGTTGGCCATCCTGTTTTATCAAAGCCGATGTGGAATCGAAAACCATTGTTACGGAACAGACAAGGTATTTGGCACGGTTTTTCGTTAACCAGAATTGGACAAAGTGGAATTCACCTGCCAGAAATTACTTACTGTCTCGGAACAAAGTGTTGACGATTTCTTGTTCATAGAAAACGGTGCATGGCTAATTAGAACTGTGACTAATTCAGGATTCTCTTGTTCGCCATAACGAACGCGGTTAAATTATTAGTTTTCTGCATTTACGAACATTGCCATCTCAAATATAATTGAACAAATTTTTGTTCACAAAACTAGTTAAATTTTCTGTAAATGTTCAAGTATTCGCGGACAAACAGTTTTTATATTTAAAATTTTCAACAGATTTGTACAATCATTAAATTATTGACCTTGAATCATATTCGAATACGATATGAGCTTGTTCACGAACAATTTCACCCATAAAATGTTCACTAATAAATTGTAGATTCAAACACAGCGCGAGCGCGATTAATAAGTCATTATTGCCAACGCAACTTTAATTTTAAAAAGCAAATGTTCGCCAACATATGCTTGGTGATTTTCATCATATATGCTCATAGTGATGTCGCCTGCGTATTTCTCTATGACAAAATAACCTATACAAAAATAAATATATTTAAGAACTACGTTTGTGTTCGCGAACAATATCTGCTTAAGAATATACTTTTGTGGTCGCGAAGAAATTTTATTGTTTATACGTTTGTGTAAACGAATAAGTTTAACAATTCTTGATTTCAAATGTTGAACAACATGTTTAAAATAGTTTTCATCGCTGAGCTATTGCACCACCATATGTCAACCGATGCATCCTTGTAACACTGTTCACAAACAAAACACACAAATTTAAAACTAACAAAATTATGTTTTCAACAATTTGTCGATTTCATAGACGATTTCATAGGCTTTTTTGTGAAAATGGTGCCTAACCCTTAATCCTAATACTTCAAAAATAGTTCTCAACGGTTCTATAATGTAATTGAGCATACGTTAAATTTGCTAAATTATCACTGTATACTTGCTTATCGCTCCAACAGCGTTCAATTGCGTTAAAATTGTTTTTGCCGTCTGTGCTACTTATAAGTCATCACTAAATTGATGTATTTTCACATTTTTTCGGTGGGTAATGTAATCCAATTGCGCGTCGAAAGATGAATTAAGGTTTGTGTTAGCACTGTGCAGTGATGTCGTGGACAAAACTGCAACTTAGAACCGACACAGACGTCGGTTCGAAAAATGAAGACCACTAGTAAGAATCCTTTCATCGAAAACCAACCAAACTTTAAATATAACACAAAAAAGGAAATTTTTAAAAATTTTTACTCAATGGCTTCGTTACTATAACAAAATCAGGGTGAAAGCCGACAAAAATAAGGAAAATTAAGAAAATTTTTTCGCATATTCACAAAAATTGGGGGAAGTTCCAGCAAAGAATTGGGAAAAACTTTGATTCCCTATATATTCCAAAAACTACCCCTCCGTGAAGACTCCGCACCCTCTATCCCTTAAACCCGACGGACCGTCGACACCTATGGCTTATAGAGATATTCAAGTCTTAACCCACGTTGGTTTTATAGTTTCTAAAATCTACATTGGGGTTGCTACTAATCCTGCAGGACGGGGCTGCTGGTTAAATTTGAAAATGTCAAATTTTTTTGTTTTTTCCAGTTGTGCGTGGAAAGTTACAACGGGTTTATAGGATTTCGAGTGTGCTAAATATGTATTCTTTGTGGCAGTGCTGTGTGACTAGCGCGTGAAATATAACACATGAAACAGACCTTTCTGTTGCATGCTGTGATTTATAAATTTCGAAAGTTTCCGTATTTTTGCTCACTGGAGGAAGAAATAAAGGGTTCAATGGTTCTAATATGTGCTGAAAATTGCCGTAATGTTGTCTTTATTGAAAATGATGTGCAATAGAGTTTTTAGGACTTCGAACAAAGTTCAACCAGCTAAATTTAGAACACTGAAATGGTCAATATGCGAAGAATATTCACACTCACTGTTTAACGTCGTTTTTTACCAGCTAGTAATTCCCAACTATCTTTGGGCCTTTGGTACACTAAATTGTGCAAAAAATACGCAAATTTCGAACCAAATCCACAGCTTTTTCGAAAAGAAACATAACGTATTATGCTATTTTGCCGCGAAGATATGATCATGTAATTGTCCCTTTTACTACTTTCGGCTATGTCCAACCTAAGATTTGCAACGCCGGCGATCAAAGTGACTTTCTTTGAGTTGCTACACTATAATCATGTGACGACTAGTATAAGGGTAAATTTATAACATAATAATCGCGTATGACCGCGAGTTCCCAATTAGCGTACAAACTGTTGGACTTTAATGATTATTGAAAAAGAAAATAAAAATGGAAAAACATCAAGCAAAACCACAAGCAGAATCCTGAGCCGCAGCTATGCAATAAAATCCCATTAGTAGCCACAAGTTTATATTCATAAACGAGCAGAAATTCGTTTGGACCACCGGCGTCGCAAACCTCAGCTTAGACACAGCCAAAAGTAGCAAAAGGCACAACTATGTGAGTATATCTTTGCAGCAAAATAGCATAATGGGTTATACATCATTTTATAACGCTCCGGATTTGGTACAAAAGTAGCTATTTTTCTCGAATTTAGTGCACTAAAGACCCAACGGCAGTTGGGAATTGCTTTGCGGAAGGATTCTGATTGTGGTTTTGCTTGTTTTCTTTTGTTTCTCTTTTTTCAATTATCGTTAAAGCCTAATTATTTAGGATAAATTGTAATTCTTGAATCAAATGTAGGATTACTAAAAAATTACCAAAATTCCGCGTAAAAATCCCATGTGAAAATTAAACATTTTCGCACTGTAGCAAAAATATGCACATTATTGCGTTAAAATATGAACTAACGTAACCAAATTCACAAACTTTAACGCGTTGGGTTGAAATTATGCGGATTAATGTGGCAAAATGCGCAGACTTTAATTTTTGGTTGCAAAACACAGTTAAAGTTGACCTGGATTTTTAGTTTTTAGTAAAAAGTTTGTTGTTGGCTTCAAATTTTGAGTATTTATTTCTCTCTGACTGGACCCATGACAATGTGAACAAAGACCCACTGTGTCTGACACACGACCCAAGGTTACCCATCAAAAACGCGACCCTCGACCCATGACCCACAGACCCACCTTCCATTCCTGAATTTATAGGCAATTAGCCTGCACAAATTCAGGCATAACATGTAAGTGTCATATATATCAAAACTAAGGCCCACTATTAACTGATTGTATCAATCACTACATTATACAACCCGAATTCAAACTATGCTTCACTCTTAGTATTTTATTCATAGTGAAATTCGCATAAAACGCGATGCAATTATATAAATAGTGACTTAATGTATGTCATTAGTGTTTACCCTTGATCCTCAAAGTGTGGACAGACATATTTGTATGTAACATAGCACATATAATATATAGTAAATTTGGTTAATATGGACACTCGCGTAAAATGCATACTTTTGAGAAAAAAATTGCAGAAAATCAGGTCCTGAACTACAGAAGCTTAACCGATTGCAAAAAGAAGTTAACACAATACAGCTCGATTGCTTTTCTGCAATTAAACTGAGTTTGATTGCGATAAGCCAATTCAAACTTCTGTTATCCAACAAATTACTGACCTACCTCTCGCAACATGAAAAAATACCACTTAGTTTTTAAATTTTATGTATAGTTTTGTTAGATGGTGCTAGGTCTAGCAAACAGTAAAATAAATAAATCAGCGAAACGCCACAATTTGCCGAAAATTTTTGGAGTTCAACGGTGTTGCAGACTCCTTCAAGATATGTGGTTATGGAAGGGCAACATCTGCAAATGTTTTCACGGAAAATGGACAAACATCTACCATTTTATCTGGGATGCAGTCGCAGCAGTAAGATTACGTCTTTCGCAGACTTCTTTGAGCCAGTTGGTAGTAACAGCGTGGCGGTTGCTGAACGACTAGTACGAAGGCGAGAGCCGAAAGATGTTCTTAATGCGACGCATGATAAGCCAAGAACGAGCAAGAAAGCGAAGGTGGGGAAGGCGAAATATGGGAAACGGCAGGAATGGAAGTGTGCAACCTGCGCCGTCTTTTATCACGAAGACATTCGTAGGCGTCAGTGGTTGCAGTGTATTGAAGGTTGCTCATTGGCACTTGAGGAAACATGCGGTGTGGCAATAAACATTTTCTGCCAAAACTGTTTTAATGAAGTTAGACGTTTGGGTCATTGATTGACAAAAATCATTGATTGAACAATGGTCAAGGTGGACTGTAAGCAAACTCAGAAATTAATACAACAATTTAGAAAATGTTCTCAATGTTAAAAAGTCAACTGTGAAACATAAGTTTTCGTTAAAAGAGTCACGAGTAGACATTCAAACGACCCATTCTGGAAAAAATGTATAGGTGGAATACCTTTTACTTCGACGCGGCGGATAAATCCGAGTTTCTAGATTTAATGATAAAGTGTCCAAATTAAACACACTGCATGTCCATATGAAAAACAACGTGGCCATATTAGGTACAGTTAGTGTTCATATTTGACAAAATCGCTGGCATGCATATAATATAGGTAAGGTTAGAAGTGTCCATATTGCCCAAATTTATTATACAAATGTGCTACAACTAGGTCACAATTTAGTAGTATTGCGGCTACCCAATCGTTTAAATGTTTGTACGCAGAGCTATACAACTTACTATTTCAAACTCGTGCTATCGCCACTCATTTGAACTTGTCAAACCCATGCATACAAATCTCTGAATGCACGACAAGCCACGGTGCAAAAATTACGTGTACATAATAATTATCCGGACACTAAACCAAAATTTTCATTTCAACATTAATATGGTTTTATATTTGACATACATAGCTTAAAATTTTGGGACTTGTTGGCTATACTCCCAGCCCGAAATATGGTATGTAAAATTATACAATTATCGAGAAATTTTTTTTGCAAAATTTTGGGAACCAAGGGGGACCACGGGGAACCCAAAAAAAGATCGAAAAATTATTTTTTCATAAAACCGGCCTACATGAATATATATTTTCAAAACCGCCTCGTTGAGTTGAGTCAAATAGTATCAAAATTATCGGTGTATTTTCAAAATTTACCGTTTTCGGGCTAGGGGTATAGCCCAAAAGACCCGCAATTTTTATATCACAGTTTGTGAATATCAGTAATCATATATATACAATATCAACATACTCTCCAATTTCCGCAGTCAAAAAGGAGAATTTTATGGTACTCTATCCGGCAAACATCGTGGAACCCGACTACTGTGTTACTGAAGATAGTTTTGACTCGGAAGCGAGACGATATCGCTGCTGTTGCGGCTGTTTACACGTCCGGTAAGAATTATCACGAAGGATTATCTTTCTCTTTATAATTTTGCAGCTCAACCAGGTTCAGCAAGATATATTTGGCCTAATAATAATCATAAGTACAATTTTCGTTATACGTTGTCTGTCAGTCGTTGTGCAACTACATTTCGCTATGACATGCGTCAAATTTTAACGTAATTTAGGTATTATATGTTAAAAAAACTTTCTGATGCAACGCATGCAAATTCTTCTGTACCATAAAAAAATTATTATATTGAATTATATTTCGGGATATATACATAAAACATTTGAACGGACGTAAACTGTTGTCGTAATAGTCCAACGGTTTGGCGCTTGTGTGATAGGGTACTGATCCTTGCTTTGTTGCCTTGCCTAAATTTGCTGTTTTCAATTTATTTCTCAAACATTTGAAAACTAAGCAATGTAGGTGATTTGTAAGACTGAGAGGCAGCAATTTGTTCATCTAGGGCTTGCATACCGTTCTGGCTAAGATCCTGGAATTTTGAGATCGATCTAAACGGCAAATGATGAAAACTGCTGTTACCCGTTTTCCAGAAGAAAAATATAACTGAAACACTCCGCGTATGTTTTATCTCCTCTTTTCGTCCGCATTTAGGACTACATATAGTCACAACCGAAAGGTTTTAAATTTGTTCACAAATTTTGTAAATTGTGTACGCTGATTCGTGCCCGAGGTGCGATGTTTAAGTAGCAAATACCAACATTTGTAGCACGTCGACAGTCTACAGTATGTTAATTTAAAATTATGAGCTTGCAAAAATAAAAATATAACATATTCAATAGCGTTTGTTCATCCTTGTCGATTACGCCGTCGCTATTATCCTTCAAAGATGACTGCTGACCTAATCTAGAGATAAATTCTAATGCACATTTCATCGTTTCATTGTGCAGTACAAGCCAAAGAATAGGGAAGAAAAATCAATGTAAACGAGAAGCACATCCGTGGATACACCTTTTATGAGCAACAACTTTTTACCTGGTCCAACCCCCAATGTAACTAAGAGCCTAGAATTTGTTTCGGGGTATTAATCGAAAACGATAGAAAGTGCTGTGATTGTGAAACCATTTTAATAGGAAACATTAAACTAAAACTTTGCTCTACGCTTCTACAACCCAACATTTTAAACACTTTAATCACCGTAATATCTGCCGTGAAGGAGTTCAATAAATACTGTAATGTTCACAATAATCTATGAAGTGTTAAATTCTGTCGAAAAATACCGAGAATTATGTGCATGGCGTTAGTAATATCAGGACTTGGAATTAAAAATTTTCTTTCAAGCAGTAATTGTCGGTTCTAAATGCATAGCATATAAAATGGCCATGTAGATAACAGTTTGTTATAGCGAGGTGAAATTTTGGCTGGAACATACAACTGTGCTTGGACCGTCAGGTCGGTCACAGTTGAAACTGTCGTATAGGCGCTGACTCGCCAAGGAGAATTCGAATTTTCCATTTTCTTAAAAACAATTTTATATATTAGTGCTCAGCGCAGCTTCACGGGTTCAACAGTACCAAATTTGACCCGTTTTTTTCTATTTTTCTAATTCTAATTTTCCAAATTTTATATTTTTCAGCCCAATTGCTTATTGGAATCAGGTAACCCCGAGGGGCGGCATATTATAACGTTAGGAAAAGAACAGCTTAGAGCAGGAGATTCAGAGGGCAACAGCGGCATCACCCGCCTTAGGCTTAGTGTATGTCTTATATAAGGACCTAGCTTAAGCTAAGATTAAGGCTTAGGCTTAGTATATCGAGAACGGCATGGCCTGCATTTTATTTTCGCCTCTCAAGGTTACCTGTGCCGCTTACTGCATAATCGATTTGCTCATCCTTGAAGTGAAAACATAAAAAATCTTCAATTAGTGAAAATGGGTACAAATAGACGCCACTTGATGAGAGGAATCGGTTAGTACCGATTTACTGCCAATCACCCATTGCCCACATAATCTCAAAGGCAGTAAAATATGATGATTAAGCCAAGCATACAACTCCACCGCGACCGACACAAAGTATTATTATTCAGCCTGGCCTAAGCACTAAGTCTAAGCCTAAGACTAAGCATTGAAGCTAATTCTGTAGCCTAAGCAGCCTAACCAAACAGCCTAAGCATTAATCTTAAGTACTAAACGTTGGCCTGCGAACTAAGTCTAAACTAACAGCTAAGCTTAAGCACAACGACTTAGCTTACGCTCCGAAAACACAAAAAGCTAAGCACCAAGTCTAAGCATGCTTCACTCTAACAACTCTATGATAAGCTTGGGGATTGTTTCAACACAATTTTACTAACCGTCATATTTATAACTTTACATTTCCTTTTTATTTAACTGATAGTAATGGCTGGCCGACCCGGCAATACTTGCTTCAACATCACCACTCTTGATAATGCAGCTGTACAGAACTGCGACTTAACAGTACACGTACACATACCTCGTCCGCCAAAATACCACTTACGATTCTACAATAGATGTTTTAGCCCAATGCAAATTATTCCGTAATATCATTTTAGGGTCTTTGATGGAATCTACCACTAGTTCGAAGTTGATCCATTTTTGAGATACAACCAAATTTTGGCACGATTACATTCCGCCCAATGAGCCGAGAAAATGCCCATTCCGACATTTTCTATGACAAAATTTTTTGATTTTTTTGGGATGCCAAAGGTGCCCAAAATTTCCGAAAAAACATTTTTTCAATAAATGAAAAATTTTATATTATTCGAACAGTATTGACGTGGTGAGACGATTGGTAGCTAAATCGCTCAAGGGTTAACAACTTAGGCATACCTTTAGCATTACACTTGGGATTTCACATAAATGTTAATAAAACTCCTTACCTCGTCAGTGCGGTCTAATGTATATAAGATCATGCATTTGTCGAGAAAAAATTTTGGGTACCCTGGGCATCGAAAAATTTTCGCATATACATTGCAGAAATGGGTATTTTCTAAACCGCTTCATCGAGCTGAGTCGAGTGGTAGCAAAAACTGCTAAAACTAAAAACTGCCCAATTTCAATTTGGGGATACTGGGAAAGACTCATTTTATAGAGCAGCCTGCAAGTGGAATCCTAGGGCACGCCCCCTTATGCCTAGGACCCCAGGTCGTCATATCCCGCATACTGTAGCTCAACTGTGACGCCAGCAACTTAGTTAGCGCCCCAGGGTTCCCCTTTAAGCATGGCTTCAGACTTCTCGTACAAGGGTTACCATAATTATTGTTATTTTGTATATATCTGTTGGCGTTTGACATTTGTTCCTTGCATCAAACAGCTTGATCCCATGTGGGACGAACCACTGCCTTAGAGCTTAGCTGTAGTGATTTTTGAAATCTGCAGATGGTTAGGTCCAAAAATCCGCAACATACATAATACATTAGCCAGCTATGACCAAAATTCAAAAAAGACTATAAATTCGAAAGTTCAGTTTTTCTGATCACCTCAAGTTTTTGAAGTCATGATTGGCAACTCTTTAAATATATGACGTCGGAACATTTCCATTTGGTAGAACATGTAATCAAAGCCGTCGCATGGGGTGGGGTTGGAGTATTGAAGAATTTTAAACGGAGTGTTTAGGTGTTTTAATGGCGAAATCTCCTTAATACCAGTTTTTAACCCAATGAACTTCTAAAAATATAGTCAACAATCAAGCATAGCGGTAAGGGCGACCCTGGTGGCGAAGCGCTGCCTTTTTGAGGAATGAGATAATTGTGGGTCCAGAGACTGTGGTGTTATACCTGCAAAGAACGTGGGCCTACGAACTGAATTGCCTGCCCCCCCCTGTGAACTAGAATAGTCATATATATATTGTACCAGAAGCGACAATCTTGCTATTCTAAACATCCCATGCAATCCCGTTCGACCAGAGGCAGGGGCGGTGGAGCCGGGGGGCTAGGGGGGTCTGAGCTCCCTCGCCACTTTCGAACATCAACAAGCCATCACGTGTGCCTGCGGAAGGCTTGATGTATTCAATCCACGAACCTTCTAAAACATTATTATAATGTTATATTGTGATAATTTTTTAGATTTGATTATAGCCTGCTCACAATTTTTTTGCATGGTACTTTATCTGCTACAATATATTTATATATGGCTAATATTTTCTTCAACTTAAAACATTTAGTTTGGCGTGTAACGGTTATTCATACTGCTTTTCCTAGTCAAGATCGCGTAAATTATTTTGCTGTTTAGTTTTTTCTCGCATACTATCATCCGTCGGGTTGAAGAAAAAATAATGTTAATGATTTTTAAACGATGTTATTCAAATATATATTTAAAAATGTAATATGTTCATTTAAATGTTTTTACATGTCATTTACACGATTGTCGAACCTCTTCACATGAGGGCTCAATAATGACAGTATACTGTGTATGGATCGATCTGGATGTAATTTTTGTGTTGTTGCCCCCATTTAACCCTGGCCTTACTTACACAGCCAGAGGGGTCAAATCGTGAAGTATTGTATCAAGAGTGCATTAAAGAAGAGTTCCCTGCACTCATGTCTTAGCCCGTGTTTGATGTCGCGGGCGTTTTCGGCCTCGCCCCTGTCCAGTCTCCGGGGGGTCGAGATGCCCTGACCCCCCGCCCAGTTTCTGGGGGGAGGATAGCTCGGACTCCCCCCAGTTTTTTTGGGGGGGGGTCGATCAGACCCCGCAATTTCTGGGGGGTCGGTTCAAAAGCAGCTGCTGATAAACAGATCCCCACCCCTCCTAAAAAAACTGGGGTGTCCGAGCTACCCCCCAGAAACTGGGGGGGTCAGGCGATATCAAACTCGGGCTAATGCATGAGTGCAGGGAAGTGTCATACTCTTCCCTAATGCACTCTTGATAATATATTACATGTTTTTGTCCGATAGATGTCGTCAAGCGAGATTAATTAGTATCGTGTGTCTTTTATCTGCTACATCACGTTTAACATGTTTTGATCGAACTTTTTGATAACATTATTTTAAAGCTAACGTGGTGCTTCGGAGGTGTCGCAAGGTCTTCAAAAGTGGACAGAGACTCCAAAATATGTCTAGTTCACCTGTTAATTTTTTCACGTTTGTCCGTAAAATGTGAGTTGTGGGATTGGCGGCTCCCCCTCTTGTGATGGCTATGTGATGGTTTGATGTTGTTTGATGTATAAACCCAACGGTAACAACTGTAATATTATTCGAAGCAGTATCGCTCGCAATCCTTTAGTGATTCCTAGGTGGCGGAATACCATGGTTGCCTACAATTTACGTAAACATTTGAATATGATCTCCTTTGGGCTCATGAGCTAGAGGAATCATACGCCATTTTGCAACTATTAAACTAAAACCGGTCATTTATTAAGGGTTTTGATTGGTTTTTAACATCAGGCTCGGGATTAGGGGCTAGGCGCCGAGGCCCCTCCTTGCTACGTCACAGCTACGGAGTACCCTAAAAAGAACAGCATACTGTGGATGAATACTCTCTAGCTTAAAGCGTGAAAATTTAACAAACTTATAGATGAATACCGTTTTAATCAGACGTATTCACTTTGGTTAGCCAAAGGTATGTTCTTGCCAATTACCGTGGCGCTATTGGTTCATAACGCGATATATACAAGGATACCAGAATAATAATTACAGTAAATTACGTATAGTGAATAATTAGAGAAACGTTAATATCTATCGAGTTTTATTACATTCTGGGCTATTAATACAAATTATATCAGTGCCCGTCTGTAGCCCCCACTTATAAAATCGTTACGCCGCCCCTGACCAGAGGTCCGTAACCATAACTATTAATTCAAAAAGAAATATTTAAAAATTCATTTTTATATATAATTAAATATGTATATGTACATTTAGGCTAGATAATTATACATCTACGTAGCAATTGCACTTCTTCATCATTAATTTTTTAAACATTTCACAATGTCATTTGTTTAAATCGAGAGAGCAAATCTAACAGCAGTGTCAACTTACGTTTTATCGATATGTATTTTATATTTCAGAGTCGGCGCACTTATTATCGCCGTAATTGCCATTGTTTTCAAATTCTGCGACATTCTCGGTCTTGCTACGGGTCTTGCGGTCAATCATGCTTATCATGCGACGTTCTGGGCTATTATTTTTGGACTAATTATACTGATATGCTTGGTGCTAATAGTAGTAGGCGTTGCAAAAACTGACCACTGTTACATAATACCTGCCCTAATAATATATACTGTGGAAATTATTGTTATAGTTGCATCATTGATTGTGCTTATGATTGCAGTGGTAACACCAGAAAGCGACGAGAGTGATTCTAACAAAAATGAATCTATTTCTCACGCGGAATTTAATTTAACTTCTGAAATAATTATATTTGGTAACGCAACCATGGAATCAGAAACTGCTGAACTGAATCCTTACGACGCTACCACTACCATAACACCCAACGAAGAAGATCCTGACGAAATATCGTTTTTGGATTTTATACGCCAGGGCACGACAGGAATATTAGGCTTTGGGATTACCTACTGTTTCTTGCGGCTGGCAATATTGATTTGGTTCGCATGGGTACTTTTTCGGTGTTACCAATATTTATTACAGAAAAGACGATACGTGGACGCTGAACATGTAGTGATAAGTCGTTTCTAGAAGACAAAGCGTAGAGTACAAAAATTGATTTGTCATCTAGATTACTGAAATCTGGTTAAAAACTTTATTTTAGCAACAGTGTTAAATGTTTATCAATATCGGCTCATATGTGGCAATATATAATCTAGAAGTTAGAGTTGACAAGTTCGAAAATTCGTACAGCTGTTTCGACAAGTCACATCAATGTTTAAGTTGATGCTTTCATAAGCTGGTCATCACTCAACACATTATGTCGTCATGCAGCATTCACAGAAAAATGCGTGCAGAAACCGGGCAGTTTTGTCTCTTACAGCGGTCCGTAAGAGACAAAAATCTCTTAAGGCTGGCTGTATAATATTTTAGTTTCATACAGATAGCTATAAGACACTTTTGTCTCTTATAGCCAATTGTAAGATATTTTAATCTCTTATAGACAACTGTAAGATATTTTAGTCTCTTACAACCGTCTCTAAGAGATTTTTGTCTTTTAGAGCTGGCCACAAGAGACAACAGTCTTTAACGACTGCCCATACGAGATAAATATATCTTAAGGACAGCTATAAGAGATTTTAGTTTGTAATGCATTGCTGTTAAAGACAAAAGTCTCTTAAAGCCAACCGTAAGAGACTTCAAAACCTTACGGATAGCTGTAAGAGACATTTGTCTCTTATAGCTGGTCATAAGAGACAATAGTTTCTTGCAGCTAGCCGAAAGAGACATAAATCTGTCACGGCTAAGTGAAAGAGATTTAAGTCTGTTTTCGCTGGCTGTAAGAGATTTGTGTCTACTTCGGGCATTTGTAAGAGACAAAAGTCTCTTATAGCAAGCTGTAAAAGACAATTCCTAATTAATATCTCCGCAACACAACGTTTGTAACTCAAAAAATTGTAGTAAAAAATAACTTCGAAGAATCCGCATCTGCTACGCTGCACAGTTTTATTGTCAGTTATCTGCAGCGAGCCAATTTACTGGAATCTTTGTTGGCAAGCGATCCATGGCGGTGACGGTAAGCTAATTTATGTATTTTCGGTTACTACAATAGTCAAGTAAAAGTACAGAAAGAGCACATGCAATTAACAATACTATTCATTACCGTTGGGTTTATCCTGGGTAATACCAACCATTAATTGTTCCTCTGCTGCTGCGTACCATTTAGAGTAAACAATGAAACCATGGGTCGCAGAGCAAAATCAACACCGACAATGAGATTCCCATGCCCGATAGCCCACAAGTTAAACTTTTCAGCCGCCCATTGGCGCGCAATACCCCCATACCCAAAGAACCGTGGGTCGCAGAGCAAAATCAACACCGACAATGATATTCTCTTGCCCGAAACCCCACAAGTAAAACTTTTCAGCCGCCCAGGAAGTCAGAACAAGTTTTCGAACTTTGTGTCGAGGAACCACGAAGATTCCATACCTGAAACCCTATGAACGGAGCTTTAATGAAAAAACAAAAAAGACGCATCGGCATTTTACTATGACACTTTCTGGCACAAAAATTTGAGCAAACATTTGAACGTGTGAATGCATCTTCACTTGACTCTTAGCAAAAATTGCTCCTCCATTATCCAACCCAAGACGTTTGTGTAGTGTTCCAGTGAACACATGCCTATTAGCGGTTATAAGCAAAATTGACTCATACATATAGCTGTTTACCTCATACAAGCAAAGCTACAATCATTTACACAAAGATAATAATAAAGTTCTTACGTTTTACATGTAATAGCGACGGTTTTATATCATTTATTAACTTGTTTTATAGCAGCAATATTATTGAATTACTTGTATTATATGTGCGTATGTGTATTGTTCTGTATTGCTAAGTACTATGTAGAATTCACAAAGATGTTCCAGTGGAAGATGCGCTGGCAAATTTTTTCTATGATCAAAAGAGCCAATTATGTTGCGTGAGGTGAGTTAATCATAGGTTTATCTATAGCTGATTGGGCCATGTTTCACCACTTTTGTTTGTCAATTTGACTAATATTTATGATATATATATTTCTTTTCATTTATGTATTGCTATATATCGAGTAGTGTTTTTCTATTTATTCACCTTTTAAACAACACTAAATTAAGATGGACGTTGCTGCAACCTTGAAAGCAATATATTGGAACTATACATATATACTGATACGCCTGAGTAGGCTTCAGTTTCCCAGTTTTTTTAACTCTTTAGCGCCCGAATCAATTTGTGTATTGCTCAATGCTAGACAAACTCACGCCGCCTCCGGCACCGAAACCCGGTGGCACGGAAGGGGGCGACTCAGACCATTTAGTTGTCTATATGAGAACCTCGCTAAGCAAACGAAATAATAATTCATGTGCAAACAGGCATTATACGACAAAATCTATTAACGCAACAGCTTACGATGTGAGCTGCTCCCGTTGGTTTATCGTTGGATGCATCTCGTCATCTCTCTGGCTCTGTTCTAGATATACGCACGTTCATTATGTAATATTATTGTGTGTATTAATAATATTAATGTGTATTATAAAATATTCACGTGTTTGCACAAACTAACTTAATTACACGGATCACTAGTTTACGTCGTCGTGATTTTGTGAATTGATGTTACACAATATACACACACGTGATACACACGTGATACATACATATATGTACAAGTATATGCACATACGTTCGCAAATAATAAATTATACATTATAAATAAATATATATTTAAGACAGCGAAGAAGCTACACAACGAGCACTACGTATTGCTACAACATTATAGGCAGCGAACTTGATAACCAATTTAAAATGTGATTTGATTATAAATAGACATATATACTCACTGCGACTCAATTATGTCAGGATGTGAGAATTTTGGGCTCCTAGGCCAAGCGGACGACGCCTGAATACAAACTGGCAGGGGCAAATGTTGCAGGTCCGGTCTGGGCTGACCCTACCTCAAACGGGCCGGTCGGGCTGAAGAATCACATTTCATTCTCACCTCTAGTCAAAGATCTAATGATTAGTACACCGTTCGATAAACTTGATTAATTTTAAATTTTATTATTTGTCTGTATATCTTTATATCGCCTGTATCCTTTATATTGCGCGGTGACACCTGATTATAAACCGGCCCCGAGTAGCTGGGTTGATATTTCGCTGCTCCTGGTCTGGACGGCCCAAAGTTTTGCATCGTTGGGGAAGGACCGACTTTGATCTTAACGGCCTGGAAATAGAATCAAAAAGGCGAGAAAAGCCGGATATGACATGAAATAATAAAAGGCATTTCATGCAAAAATGTGCAAAATATGATACAGCACAATGATAGGTGAAACAACATAGTTGGTATGTTGAATTTAGCTACAAAACAAGAAAGTGCAAAATATCATGTAACAGAACCATATGCAAAATACCGCATTTGGATTATACCATACCACCAAGCAAAAAAAGCGCAAAATACCATGAGGCTCAACCCCACTTGAAACAACATAGTTGCAAAATTTGAATTATGCCACAAAACAAAAATGTTCCTGAATGAAATTGCAGATATCTTGAAATTGACTGGAAAACTATGCAATTTCTGGAAATGGCGACACCAATTTTTGTATCAGCGGCATTATTAAAAGTAGTTTGCCATAACACTTCAAAAAGTAAAACGCTTTGGATTTTTATTCCTTATGTCAAAATCTCGAAACACTGATTGGCGTTTGTACCCTTAAACAATTGTGGAAAAGTATTTTTGGATGTTTGTACCATGCATAACTCTTAGTAGATTCATGCTTGATACAAATTAATGTCTTTGATTTTGGTCATTTCAGGTCCCTGAACAGTTTCGCTTAAAACTCTTGCGATATCGCAAATTGAAAATCACATGCAAGAATCTCCCATCATTCTTGTCAAAGGATCCGGTTGCAGCTAGGAACGAGCCAACTATTATAAAGTACACTAAAAAGTGAAACTTAAAAAATTTTTAACAAAGTTCCCGCTTGTCCCGGGTGAGCTATAGGATTGTAGAGATATTTAACCCGTTGGTTTCATTGTTTTAACAATACTTGGATGTGTTATTATCCCTGCGATGCGGTTCATTTGCAGCAGTTGCAAAGGTTTGGTACCAGGAATATTAAATTTTGTCGCTTTTTTAATATGAAAGTGACTATAATATTTCTATTGGCTTTCAGCATTGCCAAATATAATAAAAGCAGTTATGTTTTAGTAATTTACACAAATAACGCAAGTGCTGGGGGGTACAACTTAAAAATACTTTTCTAATTTGAATTTTTATTAAAATTTGTGATTTATAAGTTTAAATAGTTTTCGTCTTTGTGATTCTTGGAATAACAAATACTACGGTTTTGAGGTTAACCGGTCGTAGCGCTGCATTTCCGGTGTATTATTGTTTACATTGCGGAACTTTAAAAAGCAGAATCGCAAATTTTGTAATACGTCACTTTAGCCGCTTTTGCTCTGTTTCTCTGAGTAACTAACTAGTTATTGAACAATGTCAATTTGTAAAATATATATACAACCATTGATTTGGGCAACTTAATGATATATACAAAATATACATGCATTGACACATACATATATTGATCACCATATACATTCGTATACAAAATGGTTATTTACGAAAAACTTAATTCGTAAACACAGCACTAGTTCTAGCGATCAATGTGTCAAAAGCTTACGCAACTGAAATATATCAGAATAAATTTCTAGGCTGTGAAATAAAGTTGATGATTTTCGTCGCATATATTGGAAAATGTGTTATATACTGTAAATGTTAAGAAGTAAACTCCAATAAATGGCAGAGGCAAAATTCTCACTAGCTACGGTATCTAGTTAATTGCCAAATAGCATTATGAGTTCAATCGCGTTTACAAAAAGGGAGCAAGAAGCGCATGACTTTTAACTCTAGGTCACGTCCTGCTGGCATTTGGTAAAAAACCGCATGTATTTCGGTTTTAAAACTCTATATATAAGAGGTATATATCTTTCTGGTATAACAGGTATATATCTTTTTGCACTTTTATTTATAAATTAAAATATTATTTGCAATAAGCTAATAAATATATATCAACTTACATTGCTTGTTTAAGCTTAAGTTTAGAGGAACAAAATTTGCACTATCACCGTAGGTGGAAAAACGTGATATGTTCCGGGAAAAATTAAAAAATTTTATATATACATAGTCCAGGTCTATAATAATAGGATGATGAAACTATATAAATGATGATACACATAACTGGCTCTAAATATGTGCTAACCGCCATTTTGGTTCACCTGTTAGTACTCCATTTCGTCGTCTGTAGAACACATCGACTGAACGTTAGTATCATTTTCGCCGTCGTTGCGTGTTCTGATGTTAGAGAACCGTGTTTTTTTAGTATTATCGAGATAACGGTCCATGATTTGAATAACACTTAGAGGCATGTTGTCTGCCAAAGACCAAAAGCGATCTTCACCGTCACAACATACAAATGAACGTTGTGTGCCTCCAAATATGCAGTCGTCGTGCACAAATTGGCCACATTTTGCGCACCACCCGCCGTCATTGTATTCCGATTCAGGCTCAGAACATGCTGGGCATATATCTTCTTCACCAAATATTTGAGAAACTAAAATACAGTGAATGCAAATCAGATTATGTTCAGTTATTTCATATTTATGGTGCAGATGCTTTACACGATCATTCAATGAGATACTTTTCATAATGATTTTTAAGCTTTATGAGACTTTTAAGCTTAACGAGATACATTTTTATATATTCAACTCCGGCACTAATGTAGCTGAATAGCTAACACTGAATAAACGTAACGATGTACTAATTTCCCACAATTGAATGTCGGATTTTGTAATATTGCCAAAAATTAACAGAAGGACTCAGACCTTTTGGATAATTTAAAAACTGATCACCATTCATATGTGAGATGTGGAACACCTATATTTGCACCTACACCGTGATCTATTGGTATATGCGTGCATAATATTTTGAACCAGCGGGCACCTGCAGAAATTAGAGGCTTGTTCGTTTCCAGCAAAACCGGGCTAGTTAGGTCAAAAAACTTTGTCCCGTAAAGCCCTAAAGCTATATCTGTGGCTTTAAAAGTTAACCATTACTGAGATATATAATCAGTCATTCTAATGTATTTCTTCCTAAGTATTTACCAGACTCACTTTCTTCGCCCTATAGTCCAATCATTCACTATAATCGGCAAGTTTTTCAGTTTAAGGAAAATGCGATATTGGTAGAATTTTGTTCCATGACCTTTGCCACAACTTCGCTTCATCGTTTAATTCTTCTGATGAATACCCAAAAACACGACCTTTCAAATAGTTCTAACAAAAGGGAAAGAATCATCAGATCTTTAAAGAGGCCGATAAAGGAAAGCAGTTCGCAATTGCGATGAGTAGCGTCCACTGCTCAATATATTGAACCACGAATTGTCCAACATAGGAAGTCATCAAGTAGTTACAGAAACAGGTTCTAAAAACAGCCAGGTTTCAGGGCATCTCTGATTAAACAAGACCACTATATCATTTAGTTGATGCTCGCTCTACAGAACCACCTAGTCATTTCGACAGTTATCACGTTCATTGCTAAGCTGTCAAAGTTGTGCACGTTACGGATTCCCACAAATTCTGGGTTTTCCCAGTAGCCGCAGGTTTACGTAATACTCGCGCGTTTATCTGCTACCCGCGGGCTCAAGACTGAAGCCCGGAGAAGACCCGGCCCACGGCACTCATCACAGGACAGCCACTCTTCTAAACCTTTTGGTTTGTTTGAGAGGAAAGCAGCATGTCAGATAGATTCACATTTTACTGAATAAGAGGGTTCAATGATTCCTTAGGTTTCAACCAACTCTTGGCAGTATTAATACTGAGATGCTAATATATATATATGTGTTATTGAAATTCTGTCGATAATTATCTATGTCTTATCGCGTACATCGTCCGTTATAGTTTTGTGGATCTTCTACTGAAAGACAACTTTTTAACAATCGGAAGCTCCATTTTCGGGCACAAAAAACATGTTTTTATGTTAAACAACTATAACGAACAAGTTTAGTAGTCTGTTTCCTACCAGGAATTTCGGTATCGAAGTAATATATACGAATGGATCACGTTTTAGGGACGAACTCGGGGTAGGGGTTACCGTTGGGCAAATAGGGCTCCTGTCTACACACCATTACAGAAACATGGTGAAGCTACAGATTGAACGGAACCAAAGATCCGGATCGACGTTCATAAAATGAAGGTGCATCACTACTGAATGTGATAACAGTACTGTACAATAAGGTTGGTTTGCATTATAATAATCCATATTGTTGATGATGAGTTTAAGCCGTGGACTGAGATTGGATAATGTACGATAAAACACATGCTTACCGAAATTAATTTTACAGAAAATACTAATTAGTTTGCTGAATTTATATTAGATCTTAGAGTTTTTCGCGGCAACGCGATCAGTTCTATACGAAGTAGGTGCCATCAATGTGTAGTGGAATCGAGTTTAGTCGCAAAATTTTGGCTCGTTTTCAGCTTAAAGTTTTACGGTCCAGATATTTTTGAAGTGCATATTCACCGTTTCTTTAGCATTGTGTTATATTCAACACTTGTGCTAAAAAGGGTCGGTGTCACTGAAAATCAAAATACAAAATAATAACACTAGTTTTATTGCTACTAGTTTGGGGACGCAATATGGCTATTCATAATCGTTGATTTTCTGCCCCTAATATCCCGATATCCAGGTTTTTGTGGGTTTTTCAGTTGTTTTACATTTGCTTTCTAGCATTCATAAAATACTTGCAAAGAAACATTTTAAATGCTCAATTTAAGAATACTTTAATTCAAATGCATAATTGGCTTTGATCGTGATTCTTTTTAACGTGGAACCAGTATTGCTGTTATATAAAACAATTTAGTTAGGTATGTTTTTAACTCTGCGATATCATCGTAGTCTCTACTGGTATCTGAGCCATAACTAGCATAAGCATGAGTTGTTATAAATATTTCAAGTGCAAAAAAGGCTTTCCCAAACGGGAGGTAAGCTTTACATGAATAAAAGTGTTGTTAGGTTAGTTTTTTTGCTGCCAATTTCCGCTTTTTTGTTTTTTCGGAATTTATTGTAAATCGCCAACCTATATCACCATACTATATTGACAATAGCTTAGAACCCCGTTTACGCGAACCTCCCCATAATATACTAGTTACTTGCGCATCAAAGATAAACTTTTTTGGCCTATTTGTAGTGAATTTTATCGATTACATGCCATACGAGCTTATATTTGTTTCATCTCATTCAGCTACCATAGAAACTAAATCGCAGGGATGCAAAATATGATAATTTTTGATCTTAACATATAGCAATTTTAGTCATCCAGGATGTCCTCGGGGGGGTATTAACATACCGAGTCTAAGTTTATGAAAGAACTAGACTTTTTTAACGTGTTAAATTAACCCTATAATCCTATGCTTCTTCTCCAACACGCAAGAAACTTAGTCAAAATTTGAAAATTTATTATTATGGGTTTATTATTATTTTAAGCTATCTATTGAACAGTATCGGATGTAATGCAAATAAACAAAAATCATTTTTAATGCAGGATAATAATTTTCCCGTTTTTCGGCTTCATCGATTTTCCGATGATCCCTGCCATATCCTGTCTCTCTAGCAACTCCACTGTTTTTCCAATTTTTCCTTTTGTATCAACCTTTGTCTCTGCAAATTTTTCCTTTTGTCTATGCACTCCTTTAATTTAGCTACATTTAAACTGTGTCTTACTCCGATGCTTATTGCCACTTATCCGGCTATTTTCTGATGTCGAAATACTTTGGTCGAAGTTTCTTTGCATATTTTTATCACTGTTCAAGCATGTTCCATTTCTTGCGGCGTCCTGGGATGAAATTTCGGTTGTAGTTAACGATGAATCTTTGGCACTAATTAAATCCGTTCCTCTGGTTGTAGACGCCGTATAAGACGACGCCACATCAGATGGATGGCTAGTGTTGGAATCGGCTTCTGTTGAAATAGTAGAATGCATGTTGCTTAGCGAAAGAACAGTTCGCGCTGTTTTCGATGTCGTATATTTGGACAGAAATGATGCGGCCGAACGCTGGCGGGTAGATAAACAACTTTTAGGCTTGGTGATTTCGACCCATTTACGGGTCACTTGAGGTCGGTGCTTGTTTGTACGCGCTTTCGCTAGCCGTTCTGCTGAAATAATGAATTTAGTTATATTTACTATCGTTCGTATCATTAATATTAACTAATGTAGGGCTGGTAAGGAAATTCTAGAAAACTCCCACATCTATCTGTTTACGAAATCTTGCTGTAAACGCCTAAATTCAATTTTTACAGTTGTTTTCGGTTACAAATTTATAATATCAGTAGAAATACCTACTCGATTTTGATAAAGAAATGGTTGTTTCGCTCTGTTATTCAGTTACCAAAGGCGTTTGTATATTTTGGCATGACATTATGCCTGCATCTGTAATATCTCGGGTCACCCATACTACTACGATATAATTTTATCACACCACTTTAGCGATACGTTGTTATAAAAGGTAACGCCGAAATTCGCCTTGATATTCGTGTAACAGTGTGTATATTGCTTAACCACTGTTGGTAGAATAGGAGACTTGTGAAGAAATGCTTTCACCATTATGTGGCGATTATATAATCATTGGTTAAAAGTCAGAGATATAGGCATACCCGTTTTCAACTATAGACGTAATGTATTTAGGAATTAATGCAGTAGAGAAGAAACCAGGAGATATATCTGTAGCATCTCACTACGCTAGCATATATAGCGTAGCTGAACACGCTGTGATCGGGGCTTGTGGTGTAATGGTAGCGCGCTAGTCATGCAAGCTAGAGACCCTTATTCGAATTCCGGCTGGTCCAATGTATGGTCGCTCGTACGGTACAGTACAATCTTACTGCAGTATAAAATTATTTTAGCGATGGAAAATATTAACGTCTTCTCGTGATGTGAAGTTCTTTGAATAAGGAAGGACCTTGAAAATTTATGGACATTGTTTTCATACAGCATAAATTGAAAAATCCTTGTATACAAAATTTTCTTGATGTCCGTGGGATATACGGGTTAAACACTAAAACAAAATATAAATGTTTGCTATTACCATCGGGCAAGGCTTATATACACTTTATAGATTTTACTATACTTATGTTTACAGTTATACACAACAGTGTATTCTTGCTGAATACTGTAACTTGTATACGTGACAAATATTTGTATTGTGTTCTTAGTTTTTTTGCATAGAATTAAAACCCATGACTATCTGTTGACAATCTGTATATAACTCTTATACAACTTGCAAAGAAGAAAAAAGAGATGTAGAATATATATATATTTGAATACTGATGGACTTTTTGGAGTTTAAGTTTAGTACAGTTGTGAGTTCCTTTGGAATTCTAACTTTTATATATATCAGCGATTGGCGACAACATTTTGTTTTTTTAATTAGCAACCAGATTTTAAATCAGGAAAAATGTATTTTTGCTTAATTTATTTGTGCACCTTATAATTTGTTGCTTTTACGAGTTTGGAACAATAGTTGCTTCCATATCAGATCCGAGATACAGCTCCTTAGTCATACGTTTAAGTGATGTCATTTGTTTTCATATTAATTAAATAGCTTGTTTAGCTACAATCTCCTTGATTTGAACTGGTTATACAATATATAATTGAATCAGTTTTTCGCATTTTTTCTGCATAATCGTGTTGTCGAGTACCAGGTCATTTTTTAACAATTGGGTTATACGGATGCAACTCAACCAAATGCGTTATCTGGTCTGTAATTAATGCGTTATTTACCTCTTCGATTAAGTACGGCCCACTCATGTTTCACAACCCATTCTACCTCGCGCTCGAAAAGAAGACATGACTTTGCCAAAGCGATAACACCGTCTCTTGGGGGTTGTTCGAGGCCATCCTTAATCCACGTATCAATAGCGTCAATTATTAGTTTGTATGGATGGGTACGCATCTGTCGATCTGGATTTTGCAAGCTTTCTCGAACACTGTCTTCTGCTAGAACAAAAGGTTAAAAATTGAGAGAAAATTTATGTAAGAATATTAGATATAAATTAATATATTTATCAAAGAACGTTGAACTCACGAAACTAGTCGTGAACGGTCGATACAAGTGTCAACTTACATTGGGCAAATATATGTTTAATTGTTTACGCCCCAAAGTCTCAGAGGTGGTAGGAGGGGCCCACGGGGGTCATCTCAGAAGATAAAGGCCCTTTGATGAGTCCTCCAGTAGCAGCTGATAAAAGTTGACGACTCCTCTCCCCTCGCCGCGCTGGAAGTTGGCGTAAATTTTGTTGTAAAAAGTAGGTGCAAATTGCAATAATAGGGTTAAAATTCGCAATAAAAGAAAGTACGAGGGCAGGCCAGGGCCTCGAGGGGATTTGAGACCTCGTAGGAGGGGTAATCCGCTGAACCCATGCTTCGGCACGTATGGTTTGACCTATTATATATTTCATAAATTTCGTTTTTGTCCTTTTGATATAGGCTTCTTCTATATTTTAACAGCAACACTAAAGTGTGGAAAGGAAGGCAATTTTTAATTCTTTGATTTAAAAAATTGTTTGTGGAAATCATATTAATGTTTTTATTCGCTTTATTTCCTGGATCAAAAGAATATTAGAAACCGTGGTGTATATACAATAACAACGTGTTTTGCTGCGTAAAAATACCATGTTAAGCGTATGTCTCCGAAGTGCACCTGGCTCTTTTGGAGTAGAGTGCATTGTTGCCAACAAATTCGGGACATGAATTGCAGGCGTGTAATTACGCCGGCTGGCAAAATTATTTTGATTCGCGTATTCTAGTCTTTGGCCTACGTAAATTTTCTTTATTGTATTCTATTCTTTGGCCGCCTAATCTTGAAACGACCTAACTGACAATCCACTTTTGTTATCTTGTAACATTTTTAGTTACTGAACAGTTTTAGTCACTCTGAAAAATCCGTTTTCCTTTCAGGAACATTAAATCTGAAAAAATTTTCTGCGGGTTTGAATTAAAGTGTTATTTCCTTAAACCGTTGCTGATAAACAGTAGGACTGCTTAGATTAAGATGTCAAAGTTACATTAAATATGTTCGCGAAAAGAATAGTTTATAGAAATAATGGATTTAATGAAATAGGTCTATAGCAGAGAGTATTTCCGCAGTTCCGCCTCCGGCGGAAATCGAGTTCCGGTTGAAGTTCCGGCAAAAGGAAAAACTATACCGTAACCAAAATTCCGGTTTAAAGATTTGTTCACAATTTTCCCCATTTTTTGGCGTTAGCTGCGTTCGAAACATAAGTTATAATGTACACCTGGATGAAGCTGCAATACAACCAAACGGAATATTAACTCTTCAAATCATTTTGTTAAACGTAAGTAGCCCAAATATTTTCAGTAGAGACCTTTTATACTATAAAAAATGTTTATCTTCAGCTTATGTTAAAAAATCCAAGCCAGATTGATGCTTGTAGAAGCTGTTTACCTGTTCAGAAATCGCCGTGTATATTTGAATTTATGTTCAATATGATATGCAAAACAAACTTAGTGTAGATTGTTTAGAAATACTTATGTCGGAACTACATTGCACCACAACAAACTGTTTTCATGTTGTAAGGTTGGGTAATGCAAATTGCCTCAAGCACCAGCTAGTGGGCTTGCAAATTGGAGTAAAGCACATTGAATACGGATAAGATACATTAGAGTAAAGTACCACATCTGCAACGCAATCATAAACTGCATTCTTACTAACAGACTGCATCTATTCAGACTGTGATAAAAGCCGAAACGTTAGCTGATAATCACGTTTTTGTAACGCTCCGTTTATAATAAAACTCTGTCCAACGGTTTGAGCTAAAAAAGAAACCAAATTGTTTATGTGACATATAAATCCTCACAACACTGTCAGGCCGATTGTGTTTACTTTTTACTTTACAAATCTGTTTACATTGACAATTTACTTAACAAATATGGCGCCGGAAACATATTTTAGCTGGTTTAAAATCAAACGACTGTGGCTCAAGTACGATTCTGCAACGCAGTTATATTTTTTATAAAGCAAACTAAATGCAATAAATATAAAACTTACGACTAAGGAAGTGGCCGCGACATGGCTCTTCGCAGCGATTACACGGCGTTCCCCAGATATAGTTCGTATCAACAACGGGATATGGTACGAAATCGACGGATGGACCGTTGTTTTCAAACCAGGGAACATTTTGTCTGAAATTATGCAACTGTTAGTTTTAGAATTAACTTTTAACAAGGCAGCAATAAACATATAATTTAAAGTTGTAGCTGAAATTTAAGATTGGTTTAAAAATTTGCATTCTTCAATTGCGGTGCCAGGTTGTTCCACACACTTAAAAGAAATTATTCAAGAAATTAATTAAATACTTAATATGAAATTCTCTACCGCAAGTATACATTATTTGTGCACAGGAATGCACTGCAAACATGGGTTGTTAAGTTGCTATCAGCTGCATACCCAAGTAAAAGAAAAAGCATAACAGTTGTTTTAAATAACGGTTCAACAGTATATCTTGGTATTTTTGTATGATTTATATCCAGTTGTTGCTTGGATTACGGAGAACCTGTGTGAATAGATAAGACAAGTCGTAAAAAGATCACCAGATCTGTTGTTTATACAGTATTACCCGTCTAACGGCACAAGCTTTAAGGAGTCGTGCGTGTATTACAAAGGGGCGTAAACACTGTGTGGGATAGAGGGGACGGGTTCTACCGGAAATATGTCTGGGTGCGGTAACATAGCCCCCCAGAAATATGCCATGTTGGTTAATCAATCATATATGTATTTATCAAAACATGTCTGGCGCGCCGAGAAGTCTGCCACGTTGGTCAATCATGCCTAGATGTATACATAGAAATATGTGTGTGCGACGGACATGTAGACTGACGCCCAAAATATACCAAGTTGATCAAGCATTCACCTATATATAAACTCATAACCGTACAATGGTTGTATGATTATATTCTGTCCCGTACCCTCGCCTCGCTAGTTGTTCGACGGTATTTCATCGAGTCCCCACATGGCATTGTGCGATCGTACTGAGTCTCGTCCTTCGGTAATGATATTGCCTTGGGAAAACAAATTCGCCCACGTGAAGTGAAGTTAAGGGCTTCGGCCCGTCGTGTTTGGGGGGTTCACGACTTAATACGTCCCCCTGGCTTCATATGAGGGAATTCGTTTTCCCAAGGCAATTCATTGTTACACCTCTTCTACCCCTAGATTTTTTAGCGTTTGCGCCCTTGGATTTACAACTTCGGACGTTTGCTTCCCGTGGTGACTGCGATGTCGAGTTTTCCATGTGTTTTTAATATCGCGCTGTGTGTATTTCATAACTAATTTCAAGTTTTTAATCGTTATATTGCTGTGGCCAGAACCCGTTATTAAAATGGAAATAAACAGTTAACATGGTTAGCATGACGTTTTGGTATTGTCCCCAAATTCATCCCAATTTTGGCAACTCACACACTATCTCTGCCAGTCTCAATACCGCAACAGAACACGTTTTTCGGTCTATTTTGTACGATATAAACATATTTCGGAGAATTTATGCATCAATTACTTGTATGTACAGTGCTTTGATAGGGCTTGAGTTACGGTTCTAACGATAGGACGGATGTGCCACCGTCTACATTCAGGCGGGAATATTTAATAACCATTGATTGCTACGCTGAGAAATTTGTTGCTTTTTAAATTTCATGATAAAACATCCTGTTCGTCTGCCAACTGCAGTTTTCTTCACAATTTATTTATAAGCTAACTGTTCTTGAAATTTTTTAGCGTGAAATTAAGTGTTCACTTAATTTCAAGAAATAAGAGCACATGTTCAAAATCGAAAAAAATTATTTTTGCATTTTTTATTTTCGAAATAATTTTTAAACCGAGAGCAAGACATGTTTTTTCGCGCAAATGATTGAACTTTAAACTTGCAGATATGAAGTGCCTACACTATAATGGGCAACGAATGTCTTGAAAAACAGTTAAGTCTCAGTGTTATTTAAATGAAAAAATCTACATGTTTTAGAAAAAACTTACATTTTTTGTCGAAGTTTTGTATCTGTTGCTGCGCGTTTGCATACAGGATGCATACAATCTTCCTTCAAACACACTTTGAACTGTATGTGATAGCGGCTCTCATGGGACCGGCAGAAGTGACTATTTCCTGCTATTTCGACACGGTCCATAAGCTCCCACAAACGTGGATACTCTTTCGAACATCTGTCTTTGGCTTCCTGTGTTCCATGCAGGAATGTAAGCAATACATTTCTTGGCAAAATGCTAGGTTCTTCGGCAGGGACGATTGCAATTTTGCATGATCCAAATGGAGCTCCATCTACATACTTGGAGTAATAGTTGACTGCAGCTGTCATGTTAGCCGACACGATGGTGTGGCCTTCCGGCGACTCGAAATCATTGGGATTTGGGCCATTTATCGTCGACGGTATGTACAATCCTGCTTCTGCCATATTGATTGCGCCATTCATACGTTCTACGTCGTTTAAATGCGAACCTCCCGGGTATCTGGTGGTTAAACTGGTTAGCCATTCCTCCATAAAAAAATGATAATAAGAAATCCAAAATCGAACCTCTCTCGTCGTCGGTCCTTCGTCACTTCCGCCATCTCTTCGAAACAGCGTCATCGTAAATGGGTCACCAGTTTCGGCATTCGTGATAGGGATAAACCCTTTTTTCAGTAGCAAATTTAAGTTAGAGTGGTGCTGAGTGGCGTTTTTTCCTAATAGAAAATTAGCCTTTACTACACCAGCCGCAATGGGGGATGGAATACCAGCTTTTGGCAAAACAAGATAGCTTGACACTTGAAGAGTATCTTTGAACTTGTTACCGTAGTCTGTGCGACTGCGCTCATGCTCGTGCCCTTCAAGCGAGAGCAACTTTCTTTGGCAGTGCGTACTGATGGTGTCTAGTCTAAACGTCGATTTATCGTCATTGTTAATTATTCGAGCCATTGGACATTGAAATTCTAAATAGTCTTTGTTTCCATAAAATGCGTTGCTCCATCTATGGTCGGCTGAAAACTTTAAATTAAATTTTTTACGATACCTAGTCCATTTAATGTTGGCAAGCATATAATGACGATGTGTCCGTGCTTTACGAGCCTCACGTTTGGCGCAGCAATAGTATAATGTTGTTCTACAGAATAATATTCCAGTTTTTTCAAAAATGTAACGCTGTAAGTTGTCGTACGTTGTCTTGACCTTCTTTGCTGCCTCGTTGTCTTCCGGGCCGACAATAACATGGCTGTCATGGCGGCGAAATGCGTCGGCCCCAATATTGTTTTCTTTCATGAAATCGCCGATTAACTGCATCAGCACTTTTCCGTACCGTTGAACGACCGGTGGATCTCTCTTTTTAAGAATTTTAGCAAACCGCATCATATGAAGCATATCAATTTTTTCTCGCATGGCGTTCTCGATAAATATTTCTTTTAACATTTCCGCCGTTTCTTCTAAGCTGGTGTCGTTGTCAAGGAGTAAAAGGTCAATTTTTTCATTCAACTTCCCCTGTGGTATTTCATTGGATTCTAAGTAAGGTGAACCAACGCACGCTGAAAGTTCATATATTGCCTGTGGCAGTTCAATTTCTTTTTTCTTTGCGTAGTTGAATAGCTGATATAACACAGCACGCATTACGGGGAGGTTGTTTTCACATTTTATCTGCTTCGCAAATGTGGCTGTGTTGAAGACTTTTTTTTTTTTACTGACTTTATGACGTCTTTCAGCTGTCGCTTGCCCAGTACTCTGATGTTGCTAAGTTCTTGGTCTAACCACCGGCTGACGTCATCCTCCGTGTGCGTTTTTAGCTTTAGTTCGACTAATCGGTTGATTTCTTTATTTGCCGCTTCGTACAACTGCAAACGTTCTTCCACTTTATCCTTTATTTGTTTTGAGCGGTATATTCCAACTTCTCGTGATTCCCTGTGGTTTAGACCTGTTGCTTCCATCACGAGATATTTTGCAACGTCCCTGCCTGGAGCATTTATTATAGCCATACAGTCTTGAACTTTTTGTTTGCTAACACCACATTTTGGCCTCTCTTCTCTCGCATTGTTCATCCTGAACGAAGCGAACATGAATTCCATTTCACTGGATGGCGCGAGCGGAAATACATAGTAGGAAGTTTTATTAATTCCGATATCTTTATAAATGCAAACCGGCATTCTACTTGTACTGAAGCGATCAACCTTGCTGGGCATGTAGTATAGGCCACTTGACAAGCATGCTTCTTTCAGCGCGCAACCAGGGTGTTGCATAACATACTCGCCAAAATAATATAAATTTTCATAGTATTTGCTGTTGAGGTGATTTCCGAAATTTTTAACGACAGCATCAAGAAATCCCCATTTGAATCGCTTTGGAATGATCCATTCGCCGCGGCTAGTCAGCAGTGGTAAGTTGTAAACGTGTCTAAAATCCAGTAAATTATTTTGAGCTAGCAGTAGTTAGGGTTCAGCGTGAGTAGACTAGATGGGCTACAAACAAAGTACGAAAATTTTATTGACACTTTAGTTATAAAAACACTGCTTTTGTGACGCTGGGACGACAGTATTATGTAAACCAACGAACCGTAAGACTATCAAAACATTTATTCAGTTCAAAAGATTAGGGGTTCGAAATAATTTAAAGCTTACGTTATTTGATATATGTATAGTGCATATGTATTGCTGTTTACGTTTTACTACATAATATGTATATCTACGATTATTGCTTATATAGCATAGCTGCCGATCGTGGTTTAACCCACTTCAGTGTTACGATAACTTCCCCATGGCTTCGTAGGTGAGGAAACGCGACGAAATTAAAAATAATTTTTAGGTATTACAGTGGAATGCAGTTATAGTGAAATCGATTAATGCGAAATATAAAATGCACTTTCAACACATTTTTACTGATTTTAGTGTAGACAGTTGGGCCCGGCGCCAAATCCAAACGAACATTTCCTGTAACAGTGTTTCCATTATAAGTACATTCTATGTAAGCACACACCACTGTATGAATTTTATAAAATTTCCGAAAAGATTTCAAAACTTTACTCCACACTCGCCCCTCATAGTCCGAACGTGTTCTCTATTAGTCGGCGTTCGCTACCCTTTGCGCTGACGGAGCTTGGACACCTATGATATATTGTGTGATTATACACAGATACACAGATGAAAAAATATCGTATCTTGTCTAGTTTTATCATCGTATAAACAAGTTTTATCATTATCATCAAAGGGCGATCATATAAACATTTATACCTAAAACTAATGATAATTATAGGATAAGAGCAAGCCTAAACTTCAATTTGGTTCATGATTGAATATCATATTTTTGTTTTATGGGATTCATGTCACGTTTTTGCGCCCACTGGTATAAGAGTGATGGAAATACGACACCATCTGAAATATCAGGTACCACGGCATTGCTTTACACGGAGTTAGAAAACCATAATGTTCGAGGATGACTGGCTATATTAAAAATATTGCTGCAGTGAGAACCCAAAAAATCTTGCTAAATTATTCAAAGAGACAATTTAATTCATATTTTAATTAGTAACATTAAGTAGTTTTGGAACAATGTTTTTTCGTGCTTGGGGCTATGGCGCATGGTGCAGCGATATATACATCAGAATTACGTTTGCCTGTATTGTATTCAACAACACAGATTCTTACTGACGCATTTCTATATTCCGCATGCAAATGTTCCTCTTTAACACACAAAGAATACAGATATCCGAATATTCCGGTGATGTGCTGTATTTTTATCACAGAATTTATTGTTTTGACCGGCACCAATGCCAAACTCGTGATATATATGTGAAATTTTGTCGGTAGACAACGCGCTTAAAATCACAAAGCTTGCAATAGACATTTTATATGCGTGCGCTAAATTAATTAGTCGTGCCGATTTCACACATCAAGTGCTTATGAAAATGGAGAGCGTAATCACACGTTTTTTCAAGTTTTTTTCATACTAAAATTTCTTTTTCTTTAAGTCACCTGTGACCTAACTGATTTGAACAATTTTTTATTTGATTCTTAATGGGATCAAAATTGTACGCCTACCAAAATTATAAGATACAGCTAAGTAAACTTGATTTTGAATTTCGAAATTGGGTGCTGAACGTTGACTGGAGGCACTGGCTCGCTTTCTTTCGCTGTGCTGTCAATATTTCAACATTTGTTAACTATACCGTAATTTAAATTAGTGCCCAACGGTTCCTACTTATCTGGTGACAATAAACAGCTAAAGTTGTCTTATTAGTTGATTCTGAAACTCTTGTGAGACCGCAACATAAACCAATTTCGAGTACATATTTAACATTGTTGAAATTGTTTAACCACAGCTATTTTAGCGGTGCAGGAGAACAGGAGAGCTTGGCTAGCCTGCATTCATTGGCAAGGTCATTTTAAGGTTGCCAATGCCAATGAGCCCAACGGCACAAAATGGCAATAACACATTCTCAGTATATTAAGAAAGGCAAGGGCGGTAATTTTCCGTATCCTTGAGCGGATTCGCCTCACATGTGTAAAGAAGGATGGACGCACCCAATTTTCAGGAGAGGATGGAAAAATGTCAAAAAACCTGAAACTGCAAAAAGTTTTCCAAAAAGCAGGATTTCTGAGGAGACATAAAGATGTGCGGATCTGTTGTGGGCGGGCAAATTTTTATGAGAGTAAAATGCAGCTAATATGAGGTATCTCGCCACTAATTTGCGGAAATCAGTATCAAAAGTATAATAGCCTTTTTCCATAGTATTTGTTCCTCCAATGACCAAAAAGATAGAAATTTTAAAATTTATAGACCGTTAGTTTCAAGAAAAATAATTTCAAGTATAATTTTTTGACGCGATAGGGTTTTAGCTCTTTCTATATTGGTTACATACCGTGCTAACGATATAGCCTTCATAGCACACAGCCCGCTTCGGAACCCTATAGATGTGTTGTAATCTTCTACGTACAAACTAGTAACTCGAAACACGAGGGTAAATGGGGGAGTGTGGCTACTCTGTGCTTATTGACCATCTCGTCGTTACAAATTTAAATCCTGCCAAGCCACCATAATCTTCCATGATAGCAATTATATACCGGAAACTCAGTGGTAACGCTATGGTCATTTTCGCCATATATATGTCAAAACCGCGAAACTCTATTCTTCCAATGACCAAAAAACAAACATCATAAATTTATGAATTTTGAATCATAAATGAGTCAAAAGATATTATAAATAAAAATTATAGATTTGTACAATCATTTCACGTAATAGGGTACTATGACTTGTTTTTTTTATGATGCATAATACGGATATGCAATTTTCTTATCGTATTTAGCAACCCGGAAAACTCATAGACACGTTGGATTGACCTACATAGATCTATGTTAAAAAAAGTTGTGGCATTTGACTATTTTTTGTTCCAAAATTTACGAAATTAAGCTCTTGCACTGTCCTGCAAGAATAATGCAGCTAATATGCTGTTAAAACATTGAAACTAACCTGTTTAACGAGATAAATAAGCCTATAATCCCACAATTCACCTCCAACAGGCAATAAATTGTTTTGTAAAAAATCTTAAAATTTTAACTTTTTTGGGTATTTTTTAAACTGTGACTCATAGCTCGAAAACGGCTGGTGACAAAAATACATAACAGGAAATTTGTAGCTTGACATTCTTGATTATGGTGGTCCCCGCATTTGCTGCGAAACTTTTATCTCCACATATAGGTCGTGAAAAATAGATACTTAGATGGTCAAAATTAAAAAAATGTGACGTTTGAACCCAGTGCAGCCAATTTCGACCAGGTCGGCTTGATCAGCTGATTTAGCGTCTAATGAAGGGTCACAAAAAAGTAAATTTGTAATGAAATTAAAAATATTGTGAAAATCCACCCATCCAGTGATGAGTTATGATCTCCAGATGATCACAGTTGGACAAAGAATGGTTTTTACGACTTTTGTCATTAACACAATTATAGGAAGAAACTCCGCTCGCTTCGCGCGCTTCTTTCAATAATTTAAAACTTCAAACATTTACAATTTTCGTTGCCAAAGTTAATTCAAGGAAATTTAGTGTTTCTAACCCGTAGGGCTTCGAAAGCAATTTAAAGCAGTGAAACAAACGAAATCAACCGGTTAAATAATTCTGCAAGAATTATGGTGCTGCCGTCCACCATGTATCGTGAATTTTATGTTAGTATATATGTAGATTGATACTAAGACCAAGTTGTTTCGGCTTCCAGTTGCAGCTAAGGCTTGGGATATTTTCGGTTCCAGTTCACCGACATTAACATATTTAATGTATAATATAAAGATATATTTTTTCAGTACACATCAGTCTTGTTTTCAACACATTTGATATATCAAAGTTAAGAAAACAACTTATAATCAGGACTAGGAGTTGTTTCTTACTAATTTTCAGCTCACAGGATTACTACTTGCAGCAAATTCTGTGTGACGAGCACCAAAGAAACTTTGAAACTCGCAAATTTTATTGAACTCTATAATTTCAACTGAGAATAACAGACATTTCAATCGAACGCAGGCTTTTTACCACTCGTACTTTTAGAGTCGAAAATTACTTTACCAAAATATGCGGTCGGGACTTGTTACGGTCTTATAGGGTCGAAACGGTTTCATATTTTTCAAAAGGTGGCAGTCTGCACGTAATACACTTTAAACAATATTTTTTTATAAATCTGCCGAAATGGTTTTTTAAATTGCCTCACTGAGCCCAGTTTTACGGTTACAAAATTATAGTTGTACCTTCAGTCGTGATGAATTTCAAGCTCGGGGGATGGGTGTGGGGAATAAAAGAAAATGTCCCGAACAACATTTTAGCCTTACTGTTATGTCTTTTTATCAGCTATTTGAGTTAAAGTTAGCAGGATCTTTAAACTGTGGCTCAAAGCTAGTCATAAAGAGAATGCACCAGCTCAGTAAGATTTAAGTTAAGTGGTCGTATGTACAATACAACAGTATAGAAATGTAATTTTAATTAGTCGCGGCATCGGCAAGGATTACTGTAGACATCATTTCACAACATTCTATGGAGGATTCTTATTTAATCTAGACATCTCAGCGAGACATTAGACAACATTTCTCTACAAAGCGATAATGATTTTACCACACAAGCAATGCAGTAAAGTTTAAAAAACGTTATTAGGAAATTAAGAGCATCACGTATCTACAAGTGTGCTATTTGTGAAACGTAGATTGCAGAGTTTTGCTTTTTTATTGTGCAGCTAGTTGTGCTTGCGCTGCTGCTGGAGGTTGTTGCCGAAATTAGTCAGAACTCGCAAATGGAAAATATTGTGTGCCTGATCGTAGCACGTTAACCTATGAGTGCTCATTTTGGCACTGTTAGACTATGCTCATCAACGCGGATCAGACGCAGCATAAAACTTTTCATTTACTGAAAAATTTTTATAAACATTTTCCGGAACTGAGGAATGATCATTGGTAAAGAAATAAATCGAAATATTATTATTTGTAATTTTAGTAAACATTTTGTGCACCGTCTTAGCGACCTCAGTTGAATTGTATCAATTTAACAGCTAGATTAATGATTTCTGTGGGCATTACCGCAAAAAAAGACTTCACGTCAATATGTTAACACCAACATGCGTCATACCCGAATATAGGCATAACTGTGTGTTTTAACTTTCTATAATAGCAGCTGTCCTAACGCAAGGTAACACAGGATTAAAAACAGAACCTAAATAGTGACAATTTCAGAATTTTTACAGTTTCTCGCGTGTTGGAGGTGTCCTTTCTAATATGTTAAATATTACCAATTCTAATTTTAATAAGATTGCCGAAGCCTGCAGAAATGAACGTCAGATTATTTTTATGAAACGTCCAATTTTATTAAACGTTATATTCTTAAAAAATAGCGTACTGTGTGATATTCGGGTGGGGATTGAGCAGTAATGGCTGCAGCTGCTATGCCACTCAGCATGACTTTGGCAATATTTTTGTGTGTATGTAGAAAGTGATTATGGACTTATATGTTTTTGGTCATTGGGAGAAGATATATGTCTTTCTGCTAGGAACTACTGTGGTTCGGATAGGATGTGAAACAGTAAAAAAGTCACTACATCGTGAGCTAAATACCAAAGCATATACATTAAATTGTGCTTATAGTGTATGAAATTTTATCGTGATAATGTTATTAGGTAAACAGAGCGTTTGGTTCCTGCTGAATTGTTTAAAGTAATATATAAGAGATGTTGATATAGGACTAATGACTTTATAGTAATATGTTTATTCGTCCCAAGCGATCTCACTATAAGCGCGTTCTGCTATACGTGCAATGTGAAAATCCGAGCATATCCAGTAAGGCAGTTATCAGGTCGTACGAGCAATTATTTCTGATAGTGACTGGCAAAACACAACAACTTTATCGTCTCAAGCATTTTAGCTAAATAGATAATCCACTCCGTTAAGGAGCTTTTAGACAGGAGCAAAAGTCCGGAAACGGGTTGGCACCCTAAGGTTATTGTTAACGGAAACCTATACTTTTTTATATTTTGCCGAAATGTCCAGTATATGCAGAGATTAGGTTACATATATCAATGAGAACAGTTTGTTGCAAAATGGAAAATACCTCTAGGTTTCGGCATAAGAGCTCCAACATTGTTGTTATGCATTTTTGTCAGAGTTATCGTTTTCGAGCTAAAGTCAATGTTAACATTATGCTTTAAAATTAAATTCTTAAAATTTTGTTGAGTTTAAAGTTGGGACTGAGCGATCGGTTTAAACGGTTATTCAGCAGCTAAACAGGTTCCTTCATTGCTTTCAATTTCCAGTGAGTGGGCCGTTACGTATATCTTTTACGGGTCGGAATTAAATGCATTATATGGTAAGATTAAACGTTAAGCTAAGGTTCATTTCCTATTCTATATAAGCCTTAGACTAAACCTAAATCGGTGGACTGACATCCATCACCCCAAACTCGTCTCTCTGTTCGTTTTTCCAACCGTATAACGTATTACCCCTATAAGTGACAAGCCGAGTTTGAACTACTATATAGACAACTATATACTACCATTATACTTTGCCGTACACACAGCAAGGATGCGTAACAAATACTGTTGATACGGTTTATATTTAGTTAGAAACGGAAATTTTGTAATTACGCAATTTTACTATGCGTACGGACAAAACCGGTAAGATTAGAATTATGAAAACAATATTTTTTGTTCGAATACAGCTCATTTACCTATGTACATCATTGATAGCATATTTTATTCAAAAAAGCATAGAACACATAATTACAAGACAAGTTGCTGAGCAATAAACACTTCCTAAACTTGATGTGTAACATATATATGCAGATTTGCAACGGCAGCATTTTTGCGTTGGAATTTCCGCGCTCGACGGTCATTCAGTTTAAGTTTTATCTTCTAACTGGCCAACTAATATAGTGGTGCTATCGCACAAAAACTTTCATTTTGGAACGATATTGCTGTTGCATGCATTGTGTCTGAACCAAATCGATCAGCTGTGCATAACTTGTGATCGTTCTTATAAAGATTCATGATCTTTTATAATAATAAATCATTAAGGCAAAAGCTATTTTTGTAAATGTACATATAGTTAGCTTAGTTACATTACCTTGTTTGGGACACAGTGAAAAGAGATCAGTTCTGAATTATGTTGTGTCATTCAGGAAGAAGTCCTGTTAATCTTTGTATTATTAGTATATGCTTTAAATATTGCAATTTTTGCTTTGTATGATAGGTGGTCAAATTTGTGGAAAGCGCCTGATGCATATCACTCGCTGCAGTAGCTTGCATTAATGCGAAACAAATTGGTAGCTTTGATATTGAAAGATTAAGAATATCTGGCGCGTAAAGAACAGAGTTTTAATGTTTGAAAGTACGAAATAATAGTCAGTTATATAGAAGATTCTGAGAGCTTTGGTATTGGTGGAGTTGCCTAATGGTTTAGCCCAATAGGTCGGTTTAAAAAATTTTAGTCATAATGGTGTCAACATATTGATTTTGTTCATAATCTGTTGGAGACTCAGTGGAGTTTAAACACACTTGCACATAACTGTTTAACTGATGTTTTTTCGTATGAATTTGATTACGTACTGCTCTCACATGTGTTTTGACTGAATGTATAAATAAGAGATGGATAAACAAAAATAAGTTATCTGTTATAAAGATGTAGGAAAAGCAGTTGGATTTGGTTTCAACTGCTTTCTCATGGGAGCTATTTTCTGGATGAAAACCACCGTACTTTTATATTTTAACGTTTTAGCTGAAATTGACTCATGTGTTACTTCCTCACAAATGAAGACGTTCAGATGTCAGAGTGTAGATGTAAGGAGATACCTAGTCTAAACTTTCACTGTGAAACTTTAGAATAGGTCTATTCGAACATTATCATGTAAAGAATAAATGCAGCAAAATCAAAATATGAACTCAACTTGGGCAAAATTTAGTGTGAAAACTTGAACCAGCACGACCAATCAACGCTTAATATGTATAGGATTCAAAAACTACTAGGCTACAGTTTAGACGTAAACAAATAGTAGATCGTAATATATTTTGCAAAAGTTTAATCACATCCCAACAGAAAAATAGAAAATATAAAATAATTATCCCAGAATGCGTTAGGAGTCCTGAATTCCGCTGTGAAATATAATAAATTTTTACGCTTAGTAACGTAAAAAAATCCTAATGGTTTCTGCCAAGCGCCGACTACGGACTTAATGCTTTAAATATATTTTCCGTATAAGTTTACTTTATAGTTTTAAATGGCAAAATGCTGTAATCAATCTATATCAGCCTGCATATAGACAGACATATAGGCTATATAACAAAACTGTTGATACGACATACAAGTGTTAGTAATAAAACGTGTTAATAATAAGTTTAATTTCTTTTCTTTTTCATTTCGTAACATGTTTCGAAGCTCTGATAAAAAATTCATTGATTTTTGAATGCGTTTTATTCTTGGAACTGGCACAGCGGTTGTTGCTAAAATTAAAATTTTAAATTACTAAGATTTGCTTATCTTTTGTCATCCAATTGTGGTCGTAAAGTCTAAAGTAAAGTTTCGCTGCTATAAACTGTTGGAAATTAATCGATGAGTTCAAATTATTAGTACCGTTACAGTATTGATTTCGTTTCGGTAATAGGTTGAAAATTATTCCTGGTGACTGTATCCTAATTTCGTTATTGCATGTCAACTCCCTAAGGCGCGATTATCTTGGCTTAAGTTTTCACACTAAATAAATATTAGACAATACGCAATTATGGCAAGGTTTAAAATCGTGGAGTTCGTGGAGTCAGGTCTGTGCAGTAGGAATACTGTCAAGAGTAATCAGTATCCACCACTGGCAGATTTTTAGTGCAAACAGGGCATTATTTACCAGCATAAGCATCACCAGAAAGTAGTAATTTACAACATTTTAAAATATAAAGACACAATTGATTGAACATGAAACGATATGAATCGAGGTTGAACACAAAGTAGCCGGATCAAAACACAAAAAGAGTACCTGATTAAATACGGTCTAACTACAGGCCAGAATGCCACATAAATAATTGCGCTAAATAATGCTGCCAATTGCAGTCATTACACAGTACTAGTCATGCGGTCACCGCGGAGCTAAGGCAAACGACAAAAGGCCTTTTATCATATCTTTCGCTAGAAAAATATTTTCAAATTACTAATTAATTTCATAAACCTACTTGAATTGACCGGGGCGTGCTGTGGTGCTTGTTTGACCAGGCTCTTGGCTACGATTTGTAATATTTACTGCCTAAAACAAATGCATGACTATAGTATCTTCACTTAGCCACAAACCTCCCTACGCAATATATCCACTGCAACAAAAATTTAATACATCTTATAGTGATGCAACCTGAGATAATTTTTCGGCCTTACCGAACAGTCCGCACCGACTAAGTTATGATTTAAATTTCGCCCAACAAAATATATGTGGCCAAGAGTGTACCAAAATCCTGTATTTTAAAGGCAATTTTGATTTTCACCATGTTTAGAGAGAAGTTATCATGTAAAAATGTACCCGTATTTTGTACAATAACATAATATATACACTGTGCGAGTGTTGTCGCTTAGCATTTTCATTTGCACACGTAATATACTATACACAAACATGGTTTCGTTTACTGAAAACACAGCATCGCTATCGCTTTACCTCGATTTGTACAAAACAAAGATTTGTTTACAGAAAATATTATTTCTCAATTACGATATGGCGGTAACACTAGGAAATGTTTGTCTAAATCTCACTAATCTGGGTTGCCCGAAAGTGAAGTGAAAGTGAATTTTCGGTCGATTGCGCTTCGATTACTTTAAATTCTCTGAGTCATGCAAATTTAAAAAGAAATTGATCTTCATTGGATGGACTAAGAACTGTCGGTAGCTATTTTTAGTATAATTCATAACTCATAATTCATAAACTCTTCTTAAACAAGATTAAGAGAAATAATACCATTTCATTTAAGGGCATTAATATTTGGTTACACAGTATATATATTCAGAAAAAAATTACGGCCGAACTCATCCAGTAGATAGACTTTTTAAGTGGCAGTCGTTAAAAACGTCAAAATAGCAATATTTTTCCATTAATCAGCTTAAGTCAGTAAATGTCACAGCCATGGATTTGCTGCTACAATTTCTTTGCGTCTGTCAAAATAGTCGTACAAAAGCTGATCCCCCGGTTTGATGTCTCGGAGTGCACACAATATCAAAACGGGTACTTCGCTATTTTTCATAAACATGACTTTTGGTATAAGATTAACCGGCCGACGATTGTGGTTGATTAAACGGGCCAAGCGACCATCTTCTTTGGTAGCGTCAATGCATAATTTACGGTTATTGTAGTTGAAAAAGAACATGTAGCAGTCTATTGTACTTGTATTATTGTATTCGATTTCACGTTTTTCTGCTTCTTCATGGCTGATTAAATCGCCAACATATGCGGCCACCAATTCACCTTTAGAAATAGGCGCCGTTGCTTCAACTCCCCGACCTAATTGCTCATAATGCTTGACAGTAAGCTTATCTATCTGATCCTGTTGATACAACTGCTTTACCAAATCGAGCTTTTCATTGTCTTTTTTTGTTGTTAATCTGGTACTTCTTCTACTTACATGATGTTTGTTCGCATCGGCACTAACAGTAAGAGCATTGCCGTCAAGATGTTGAACACCAGCACATCCTAAAATATATAAAGTTTGTTGCAATGGATGTGAGAAACACGTGGCCGTTGGATTGAAAATTTTTTATGTAATTTTGTGACACTCCTACGATACACATTGAGAATTAGAATTCTGTGCTTATACTTAAACTGACTGGTTACAAGACACATCGCGCTGCTTATTAGTCCAAATATAAAAATTACCCACACACTTAATGTAATCGATTGTTTTTCCTTGAGATAGTTTCGATGAAGAAATACTGAGCCTGTATATGTTAAATTTTAAGTTTCGCTTTGGTTCTTGGTCCTGTGATTCCTATACATATTCTCGGTACATATGTTATGAATTAATCATTGTGTAAAAATGATTCAATTAACTTACAACTTATCGTGATCGCCTTAAAGCCTAATTTTTTGCTAATAAACATCCAGTCCATAAATTGGTGAAATTGTTGGCATTCATGATTTGAGTTTGAAATGAAAACCACAAGTATTATTATTTCATGCGTAAAAGTTTTATTAAGCTACCAAAAATCACTATGTAGTATTCTTATTTTGTAGCATTGTTTTAATGAAAGTGGTTGTGCAAACAGTGCAGTAATAGACGACAGACAGAGATATGATTTACAACATCCGGATATCTGCGCAAAATTGCTGAATATATATAAAATAGGATCGCGAGAAAATCGAATATAGGGTAACCATTTCGTAATTTTCAAAATTTTAAGTTTAACTGCTAATACCGTATCGCAGATCTTCCCTGTTACCATTATAGTTGTATTGTATGATGTATTTAGTATTTTTAGGTACAATTTATAGCATGTACTTCCGCTAAATCAGCGACTTACCCTATTAGTTAAGACTGCTTTATTCAGTATAAAGTGGAAATTGAGGATAGTTTAGGTATCATAGAGATTCCAAGTGACGATAGAGAGCTATCGGAAGAATAACTAGGCACCAACAACGCATGTTTAGTCAAAATGCAAGCTGAACTGTCGCTAACTGCAATTTTAGCTTAATAAGCAGTCTAAATTCTACATTGAGTAAAAAAATTAAATTTTGGTTTAAAGTTGGTTATTTGAAGCTATAAATTTTGAGGAAAATTTGCAATATAGTGCCATTTTTAAAATATGTGTTGTCCTTTAATTTTAGAGTTATGTGAATAATTATTTTGTCCAAATTACAACATGCTCCCCGTATGCGGATGTTAACATGGCAGATAGAAATTCTTCCTAAATCGCAAGATATTTTAATTCAAAGCACAAAAGTTGTTAAACATAAGATTAACACTGATGCCGTAAAAACGAGTCAAAAGCATATTTACGGCTATGTCACTAGGTATTTCTTATTTAATCTACTAGATGATATCTCAAGATACTACGCATACATGGGCTGATGTCCGTAGTCCAAGGAGGGGCAGCCGGGACATCGGGACGGTGAGACTTTCGCACCCAGGAGGAATTTGAAAATGTGGATGAAATTTTAAATTTAAGAAAATGTAGATAAAATTTAACTGTGAGTGAATTCCTTTTAGAGACGCATGTTGAATTTTCACTTTATTTGCTCTGTCCAATTTTCTTCTCTACAAAAGCAATATTTAATTATTAGTCGAGCGACACACAACTACACATGTTGATTTGGCATTCCTGTGCTTAAAAGATTTGCTGTGAGCAATCTTGCTCCGTTAATTGTATGTGTTCGTTTATTGACTAAAGACGATATTATCCGATGTTTACGCAAAAAGTCAATAAGCACCGACAGTCTCTCTAATGTTGTAGGTTGGAATATGCATGGTCTGGTTGAAATTGAAACGCGCATTAATTATAAGTTCATAAAGACAGGGGTTGAAAAATGGCTATGATATTAAGCATACCCTTAGCCTAAATTCGATTTATATGAGACGCCGTGTTGTTTCGTTTTGCGACTCTAGTTATTGCTATGGTGTTGCGATTGTTTCGGTATTATCGCTCATAGAACACTATTAAAATCTCAGGGATCTGGAAGAACGCTGCTTAAAGCTATAAAAAGACTGCATACGTTGCTATCTAAGTTAGTTTATAGTAGAAAAAATGACAGCTTTTAGTATCCACCGCGATATAAGATGGAAATGTCATAGCTAACACAACGACTTCTCAGCGCAAACTAAAGTGTATAATGGCAGTTCATGTTTACCGTCGTTTTCAGGAATTGCAGCAATATCTTTGTTGACATTCGCATTATCAACTGCGTTGAATCGTGCTGCGCATTCATTGACCGCGCGAGTAGCTCTAACGTCGAGATCCTCGTATGGCGTTTGTTTACCAACAGCGTTTTCATCCTTCGATACATGAGCAGATTGAGCCTCTTGTCCGTCATGGTCGGTAGTAGGGATTCTGTTCGTGTCACCATCGGAATCTGTTAAATAAATCGTTAAATTGTAAATGAGCACTGCCGTGGTAACTGGAAAAGCCAAGACTACAAGGCGGTATTCTAATGCTTTAGCGTTTCTTAGCGGAACGGTTTAACCGTTTAACGCCCAATGTTGCCAGTTGACAAAAGGTCATATTGCGACAAATGACTTTACTGTTCTCTGTTAATTCGTGCGTTAAATGGTTAATGTATTTTCAGCCACGGGTACAGGCAACATGCATGCAAATACGTTTTTTAAGTTAAATATTTTTAGTCGGCAAATGTACCATGCTATTCTGTCACACTCGCTAATGTCAACAGTAAATATATCTAATGATATTATCAGTAAAAAGTCTCTTTGCACTTTGAAATGTACAAAAA
>JASANE010030335.1:0-60133 GCA_030248225.1 Trileptium ribeirensis | reverse complement strand
GATCTCCACCACCAATCTTCGGCAATATAAAAATGCGTCAGTTTATTGTCTTCGCTCAACATCAACTGCAACGGTAGTCATAACATAATTATTGATGTTCGCTCGAAATCCAAGTGGCAAGAATAAAATCAGCCATTGGCAAAGCAGCGGCATTTTTTTGAGTCGAACGTAGCATACAACACGTGGCATAAAAGCACTTGTTTGATACAAAGAAATGACGAAATGCTTAAAATAACACTAAACGGTATAAAAAATGCAATATTTTCTGAAATAACATCCTTCTTAAAACATTTTGCTTAGCAACTCTTAATATAAAAATATTATTGAAGCACACAAAGTACGCCATTGTCCCGGATCAATCAAATGAATTGATATGTTAACGATATAGGCTAAGGCTTGTGCTTAATTCGAAATTGGCGTAACACCATAATCCAGGCAATACTTGATCTAACTTGGACACCATTCTACTCAACCGAAAATAAGGTTCGACTATATATATACATATATACATACATACCTACATGTACACATATACACATACATATGTAAAAGAAAAAAAACGTTCGAATTATATATCGGCTGAGAATTGATCGGGCAGGGGGCATAGTCGAAAAAGGCCTAAAAAATTTGCTTAACTTTAATACTAAAATTGATCAATCTTGTTTCAGGTTCTTTTATGAACAGTATTAGATAGTCTTAATAGTGTACACACATTTGGCAAAACAAATAATAAAAAAATCTTCTCTAAATTTGGGCGCATTTGTGCTTCAAATTTTGTGGTTAAAATCTTAATTTCAGACTACACTTTAACAACGAAATTTCTAATCATATGTGGCAGTTCAAAGTATTTACGTAAGCAACGCTTATAACGTAAATACGACACAGTCTCAAGCGTAGACGGATTTGTTTTTTTTGGAAGACTAAAATTTTTTTTTCGTTTCAGAATGATGATATACACGAGCAAATGAGTGAGATGCGAGGTAACCTTAATAAGTTGAGAGATCTCGTAAGCATGGATCCGGTAGTAACTCCGACCTCAGAAGTGGGAATCGAAGACTCAGTTTACATGGATGCCACTGTTATGGACGTAGATACTAGGCCAAAAGTGTGTCTGGATTTTGAGCCTAGGTTCCCGGTGACAGATTCAGTTGAGGCTGTGCCAACTCGGGTATCGGTACCCTTGCCGACTGAACCGGTTTCGTCCTGTGACGTTACATCTGCACCTGCTAGGAGGTCGACGACCCCTGTTGCATCTTCACGTGCACGTCCACCTGCCTCGACTGTGTCAGCTCCAGCGTCAGTGACTGTAGTCTCGGCCGGTATTCAGACTGTACCAACTAGTACTGCTTCTGCTGCGTGTACACACTGTTCGTGTACGCATGCTGTGGCGTCTGCCCCTGTGTCAGCGCCCGTGACGGCGACTGCTCCTGTGATGCCACCTATTGTAGTTAACGTGCCACCTCCGAAGGAACCCGTTAACATCGAAAGGTACGATGGTACAGCGGATTTTGCCACGTACTTTCGTAGGTTAGAAACCGAGTTCGAATTAGCAGGTGTAGAAAAGTCTAGTGATAAATTTCGTACGTTGCGTAAGAAACTAACGGGTGCAGCTCGCAGTTTTATTGAGTTACTAATGACTGGTCCCGAAGCACCGGAGACGTATGAAGACCTAGTGTACGAGTTGCACGAACGATTCGCAGAAAGTAGAGAATTCGTAGACGAAGTTCAGCGGTTCCAACAAATGAGTCAAAAAAGTTCCGTAGCAGATTTCGCTGATGAGTTGGAGTTACAGTGGCGTAAGCGAATTGTTCCGTTGGAACTCGGTGATAGACACGCCGCCAATTTATTGCGCAATACGTTTTTGCGAGGAATACGACGTGGATTACGTTCACGCCTGGTTCATGGTGACCAGTGGTCTTTCTATGAGCTGAAACGCCGAGCTGTACAAATTGAGCGCACAGAAAAATCATTAGCGGGACCCGAGGACGATGGAACCTCGCCACGATCCACAAATAGATCGGTTCCGCCACGGTCATGGAGACCAAGCCCAAACGCTAACACTAACAATGCAGTCGCACCACGAAGGAACGAAGGTCGGCAGGCTCCAATGCGCGTAATTAGCGGAAATCAAAGCAATAACGTGAGAAACACCCGAGTTGCCGTGCGAGCTACTGCGTCCTCAATTGTGTGTTATGACTGTGGTGCCACAGGGCATGTTCGGACGCGATGTCCATATCGTGATGCACGCCTTCGTCAACAAGAACGCGGTGTAGGGAGAGAAGTTGCTTCTCGATCGTCGCCCGTGCAACGTGCGTCAAATAATGTTGAATCCACAACGCCTAAAGAACTGTGGAAGTGTTACTTATGTGGTAAACCAGGTCATTTTGATAGGGATTGTCGTCAGCGATCTGTGAATGTGGAAAAGCAATTAGCTGGAGATAATAGACGCCGGCCGGAAGCTAAAGCGGTACAATCCGTACCTTTGGAGACCCTAGTTCGCCAAATGAGTGATGTAGAGCGTCGCATGGACGGGCGGATGAACGACATTATTTCTCGTTTGAAGTCGGATAGAAAAGTGAATGGGTCTGAAATCTCGGATCCACCGTCACGAGTAGTGTTGCCCAAGAATTCAAGTCATCAAGTACTGGTAGAAAAAGTTCCTGAACGAACCTTCGAAGAAAATTCGGAACTGTAAAATGATATGCAAGTTTCGGTAGCACAGGTAGAGATGTTAGCTCGTCCTACCAAATCGTGTTTTTATTTCGACGTGCAAATAGATTCGTATAAGTTACGGGGACGGGTGGATACTGGAGTTCAAATGACGATCATGCTCCAAGACGTTTATGAGGAAATTTTTAATCGGTATAAGTTGAATCCCGAAGTGATTCAGGTATTTGCTTTCGATGGTTACCCAGCCAGTAAGACCCTGGGATGGTTCGAAGCATTGGTACATTTCGGAGAGCAGTCCCAGTATGTGCAAATTCACGTTGTACCGGATATGCCAGTTGCGATTGTCATCGGTGACGACATGTTACGAAAATTTCAAACTACAATCGATTACCAGAAAATACGAATCCTGGTTAATGATAAATTAGTACGGTCTTGGTCATTAGTCCAACGTAAAGAAACAACGTCTGTGAAGACTGGTACCGGGAAAATAATCAAGTCCGGAGAACTAACGGAAGTTCCGGTGAGTGCTTTTCATGCTTCTAGGGTATCTGTGGATACCGAAATTCCACCGGAAAGCATAAAGTTGGTACCATGTAATATTAATACGACCAATTTTAATGGGCAGAGTGTCATGGTAGAGTCTGATGCCGATATGCGATTTAAGCGACCTATACTTTGTCCAAATGCGATAGCTGAAGTGCAAGAGGGTATGGCTTGGGTATCTGTTACAAATTTAGAACAGCAGTCATATAAGGTAAAAGTTGATGACGTGATGTCACATGCTACAGAAATTGTGGACACCGTTGCTGTTACGTCGACGGAAAAACTAGGGATGAGCAATATCGACTATTCGAAGCAGATTACCAATAAGACTCATATTAGGGCGAAAGAAGCTAAACGCCTATATAGGGAGTTAGCAGCAGAAATAACGCTAGATAAGGAAGTGGAATTACCAGAGGGTGTGTCCCTAAAGGAAGCTGTTGCTACTGAAACTGAAAAACGAATTTTAGCGCGGTTGTTAGAACGCAAAAGCGACGTTTTCGGAAGTTCTACAACACCTTTGAGTCGAACGCATGTTTTGACACATCCTATCGATACTGGGGATACTAAACCCATTCAACAACGAATGCGACGTGCACCTTACGTGCATCGTGACAAAATTTCTAAGCAAGTCCAGGCTATGCTGGACGATGATGCAATTCAACCATCGATGAGTCCTTGGGCATCTCCTGTGGTTCTCGTTACGAAAAAGACTGGAGATATGCGATTTTGTATCGATTATCGAATGCTGAACGATGTAACCAAGAAGGATAGTTTTCCCCTGCCACGAATTGACGATACCTTAAACGCCCTCAAAGGTGCGAAATATTTTATGACATTGGATTTGAAATCTGGGTATTGGCAGGTTGAAATGGAGCCTGAGGATGTTGAGAAAACTGCCTTTATTTGTCACGAAGGCCTATTCGAATTTAAGGTAATGCCTTTTGGGTTAACCAACGCGCCTGCTACGTTCCAAAGGATGATGCAAATCGTCTTGTCAGGTTATCTCTTAGAGTTTTGCCTGTGTTATATCGACGATGTTATCGTTTTCTCACCCACGTTCGAAGAGCATCTGTGGGATATCCAATGTGTCTTCAATCGTTTACGTGATGCAGGTTTATCTATTAAGGGCAAGAAATGTGACTTCGTACGGCGGGAAGTATTGTTCCTAGGTCATTTAGTGCCGGAAAATGGAATAGCACCTGATCCTGTGAAAGTCCAAAAGATATTGGAGTGCGAAAGACCCCAAAACGTTACGGAAGTACGTTCGTTCTTAGGGTTGACCGGTTATTACCGTCAATTTATTGAGGGATATAGTCTTATCGCTGCTCCATTGCACGATTTGACAAAAGGACCGAATAAATTTAATTCGGTAGAATCTCGCTGGACGGAACAGTGCCAAATTGCTTTCGATAGGTCAAAAGTGGCACTGACTATAGCACCTATCTTAGCTTACCCGAATCCATTGAAACCATTTAGGTTGTACACCGATGCTTGTAACGAAGGTGTTGGCTTTATTCTGACACAATGTGGCGAAGACGGAAAGGATAGGGTAATTCATTACGGTGGTCGAAAATTCCACGATGCTGAAACAAGGTATAGCGTGACAGAAAAAGAATGTTTGGCCGTAGTACGAGCTCTGGTGCAATTTCGGCCATATTTATTGGGTAGTTTTACTACTATAGTAACGGATCATGCTCCCTTAGTACAAATTTTGATGAAAACTTGTTCCATCGATTTGTTAACACCACGGTTATTGCGTTTTGTTACGAGAATCCAAGGGTTCGATTACGAAGTAGTGTGCAAACCAGGCAGACAGCATCTTAATGCTGATGCGATGTCACGTCTGCCGATTTTGAAATCCACACCGACTAAAGAATCGGTTGATAATTCGGAAGTAGACCAGAAACCGGATAAAGAATATCTTAACGAAGCGTTAGAGAAACGAGAAACGAATCTCTTGAGGATTGTGGGCGTAGTTACGCAAAGCCCTAACACCGCGACTGAGGAAAATGATGAGGTAAATGACCTACAACCTGGTCCAAGTGGGATGCAGGTGGATGTTCCTCTAGTGGAACGGGATCTGAATGACTATTTCGTCATTGAACCTCCATGGGAAGCAAATGAAATTCGACGTGCACAATCTTTGGATCCATTTACACGAGGAATGATTCGTTTTCTTGAAGACCAAGAATTGGATCCAGAGTTAAGTGAAGATCTGCAACGCCAGATCTTATTACAAGAAGATAGGTTTCACGTCGGACATGGTGTTTTGTACTACGTGAGCCGGAAACGCAGACCTGTTCGCACAGAAGCGTGCGAATTCCGTTTGGTACTACCGGAAGAATTCCGTGTAGTTGTGATGGAACAGGCTCACACGACTCGATATGCAGGTCATGTAGGATACAATCGAGCGTTGGCTAAGCTCGAACGAAAATTTTATTGGGTCACAATGAAGAAAGACCTCGAAGCGTTTATTAGCGCATGTGTTCTATGTGCTCGATTTAAACCTGGTCCGAATCGACATGGACCGTTACAACCAATTCCTGCGATGGCACCATTTCATATGGTAGGCGTAGATGTGATAGGCCCATTTACCCGTCACACGATCTGGGAACAAATATATTGTGAACTTTATTGATTATTTTACAAAGTGGCCAAAAGCTTTCGCAACGTCAGACCAAACGGCTAAGACCATTGTCTATTTATTGCTAAACAAGATAGTGCCTAGACACGGTGTTCCAAGTATAATTTTGTCTGACCAAGGACCAGCCTTCACATCTGAGTTATTCACGTCTGAAGCAGCGAAGCTAGGAAGTCGAACGGTGTTTGGTACACCATATCATCGCCGATGTAATGGTCTTGTGGAACGGTGGAACCAAACGTTAATGGCTATGATAAAGCCACCTACTGAATTAGAGCCTGATAATTGGGACACTTATGTCGAAAGCGCCCTTTTTGCGTACCGAACTACAGTACACGTGTCAACGGGTCAAACTCCGTTTTTCTTGATGCATGGCCGTGACCCGAATTTACCAGGAGAAAACCCGTTATTGTCCATAACGGAAGGTGGAAGTCCAGACCAACATGTACAAAAACTGTTGGACACGTTGACTAGCACTTGGAAAGAATCTAGTAAGTCTGTACGTTTGGCCCAAGACGCCTACAAGTGATATTTTGATCGGAGAGCACGCATTCGTGACTTTTTGCCAGATGATGTAGTATTAATGCGAAGGCCGGAGAAAATCGATTCTCGTAGGATCACCAACAAATTTCACCCAAATTTCGAGCGACTATATCGAGTAGTCAAAGTACAAGGTCCTAATTTGGAGGTAATACGGTTAGGTGGTGCGCGACGCAAAAGTAAGGTCTATAATAAAAGTCTGTTTAAACATTTTGGTGGTGAGCCGCGCGATTATTTGGAATATAAACAACGTTTACGCTCGATCGAAATCAATAGCGAGGAAATCGATTGGTTCTGTGGTAAGTGTGGCCAAAGTTACGAAGAAGACCTCCGCGTGGGTGAGGACGACGTCAATTGGATCGAATGCGACTACTGCCTCGAATGGTATCATTTTCGTTATGTGGAATTGGAGAAGGAACCCGAAACGACGCTATGGTATTGCCCGATGTGTGTTCGACGACTATGTACGTGAATGGGTAAATTGATGTTTTTCGGAAACTTCTACTTCTATCTTTTCTATTTTCTGCTATCGAATGATGTGAATAGTGAAAAACGTAGCGTGTTAGTGAAGTAACGATAAATTCAGTTGATAAAAGCAATGGCGGTTGCTGTTGCCACAATTTTTGATACAACTTGAGCTAGAATGCCCGTTCACACACGCCAGCTAGTGTTAGTAAAATCATTGTTTTTCGACAACATAGAGCGGTGATGCCGGGTAGTTCGTTTCGACTCTCGGTGAAGATCTATAGCAGAGCGTGGCCATGAAAACTTTCTAATCCCACCGGCGTAATGGAGAATTGAAGGTGCGCGCTACCTAGATGGTCGAAATGGTGGCTTTCAAATGGTGTGCTTTATAAACTGTTATAAACAATTATTAATTTTTAGCTTTCAGGCGATCGTCATATACCAACGGCTATTTGAACTGCGATACGGTGTGTGTAATAAATAACAATAATCACAATTGTTATATTCTGCGTTACTCAGCGAGCAATATTACGTCTTCGACGATTACAACATTGCTATAGTTGCTGGAATGGCGGACTCGAATTGGGATAGCGGTAGTGAAACTGGGTCCTCAGAGGGTTCCGATTGGTTGTCCGAACTAGAGTCTGAACAAGGGGATAACCCTCTCGAGCGTTCGCTTAATGGGATAGAGCCACAGCTAACTTGGTCAGAGGGACAGCAGGGTCCACCGTGGAAGGATTGTAACCATCCCGTATGGAACTTGTACGCGTGGACCAGCGGTTTAGAAATGGTGGGCAGAGAGTGGATGCACCCCGCTAGCGTAGTTTTCGTGGACGCCCGTGACCAAATTGAGTCGGCGATAGGCATTATCGAGCGTTCAGCTACCAACTTAATAGCGTGTGATATGGAGGGTGTAAACATCAGCAATCGTCAGCAACAGCAATTTCGAGAAGCGTTTGAAAAGTATTTAGACACGCATGAGAAAGATCCGTTTGACGTCTGCTGGCGATGGTTACCAAGTAATGCGCGACTATGGGTCGATCCAAAATGGTTAGCTTATGCAGCAGGTTGGCAACGTACAGCAGCGGCTACATTACAAGTCGCCACGATCAACGGAGTCGTCATCATTTTTGATTTGATGGCGCTTGGTCCAGATATGCCTGCATCGTTATATGCGTGTATTGCGTCAGAAGCACGATTAAAAATATGGTGGTCAATGAACAACGATGAAGGATTTTGGAACGTGCGTTATTTGCAATACAACCAGCCGTTCCCCCATGCTAATTCAATGGATTTGCAAGAGGCAGTAGGTCGTCGGTATAGTTTACGACGATTTTTCTTTCTATTTACCGGACGTATTCGACAAGATCCGACGCCGTATGGTACAACATTGTTGGGAGGTATTCGTGTGCGACAAGTCGGTCCTGGAAATTGGGTGCTGAATTTTGAAGAGTATCGCCGGTTCGTCCGATATAGCGCCCATGATGTCATGCTCATTGATGGAGCATTGTTTATCACACATCGGCGTGGTACGCCTCCACCAATGGGACGCCACGATGTTAATCGTTTATGGCATTTGATTGAACAATTTCCGCACATATTTCGAGCATTTACAACGGATGCGCGTGGCTTAACGGTGCGGGTTAATCCTGACGCCGTATCAAATCGAAGTGGTTATCAAGAAAGTATCGCTGAAAAAGTGGCTCAATAGGCAGGTTATTGGCGGCGCAAGGGCCGATGGAATGTTGAAGAACACAGCAGCCTGTATCAAATTAACGACCAGGACAATGGCGAAGCTGCTTTTGTAATTGACCTTGCAGGAAACTTACATCGCGATACTGATCGATTATTTGCAGCAATGGCAGCGCAATTAAATCGACAATTGGGCCAAAATATGCGTTTGGATCCCATTGACTTGGATCGCACGCCGGTCAGTGAAATTCCGGAATCTGAAATGCGCTATAATCGCGATTATCTTCCGGATGGCATGGACGAGTTTAACGCATGGTACAAAGCGGAGAAACGACGGCGAGCTAAGCGCAGTCGACGTCGTTCGCGTATACAGCGACACCAAGATGTCGTCGCTGGTCCGGGAGATGAGACGGAGCTGGAGGAACATGCTCGATGAAGAAATGAACCAACAAGCTATACAGTGGGAAACCGAAGGAGTACCTGTGCGTGAAATTCGCGAACGGATAATGATAGCTTATGATGAGCATTATGGCGGTGCATGTGTTGTCACCCGCCCAGCTGTATAGCAAAGTTTGGATCGTCAGGTATTACGAGAAGAAGATGCAGCTTCTAATGCTTCATCAGCTGCCACAACACTGCCTGCGGTTCGTACACCGGAGCCTGCCTCAGACGACTCGGTACGCATAGTAGGATCTGTAGCGGTCACTGCTAGTCCAGTAGATCCTGTCCAATATCATTCTACTTGGGTCGAAAATGAGCACATTGCTCATGAAAACCAACGGAAGTGCCAGAAAATGGGTGGTTTAACAGCACAGGAAAGCCTAGCAAACCTAATGGGGATTACTGTAGATTAGGAATCCGTGAATGAATCAGCTGGTAGAAGGAAAACCCCCTTACGGATTGTGAGTGTAGATTCGTCCACGGTAACATTAACAGCTCAGGAAACAATGGATCAATCCACACTGAGTCGGATACTGGCTGAATCAGGAACGGCTGTAGTGTCGTCGAGCGTTTTAACTTTACCAGTGTCTACCGCATCTAGTTTAGTAACGGTAGCTCAAGCGGAACCCGCGATGTCTGATATTGTGCCGATGACGGTACGACCAATTAGGGGACGAGGGAGAGCTAGCCTTATGTTCCCACCTAGCCTTCCCCAGTCGGCGCGTATGCGATTGTCGCACGCTATTCGAGCGCCGTTTCAACAGCCTATTTCAGTGGTGAATCCAGCACGACCGCGTGCTATGGACATGCTCACTAATCAACTAGTTACTGTCGCCTACGAGCACGTTCAACAGCAAGAACAAGTTGCGGCTGTTGCCGAACAACCGCCTACTACAGTGGTGACGAGTGGTCAGGAAATTTCGCCTTCGTTGCACATTGAATTGCAATTGGGAAATTTGCGTGGTACGGAATTGGCACAAGTGCGTGAACAATTGCAACAAGCCATACCTCCATCAGCAGTGCAATTGGATGGTATGCTATTAATGCAGCAAATGCAGTTAAATGCGCGCATTGATACTGCGTTGCATTATTTGCTTCGAATGGACGAAAGCTACCGAGCTCAACTGGAAGCCCGACAGATGGAACTCGACCACGCACATCGTCAGAATGCTGAACTTAAACTACGATTACGGGAGAGAGAGTCGCCGGAACGCAAAACGCGAGGAACGCAAGCTAAGAAGAAAACGCAACGAACTGCGAGTCGTCAAGCGCCCGCTGAACGTCGCTACGACTACGAAAAAGTGACCAGCGAATCTAGTGATAGTGATCGTGAAGCGAGGCGACGACAACGAGGTAAACAACGTGCCTCCTCATTTGTTGAGCCACGACCACGACAGCGACAGGAAGTAGTTTATCATGAGGAGCAACAATTAACATCGGCAGCAACTTTCGCGCCGTCTTTTACGTCAACGCCAGCCGTATCAACGTTAACGGTGGCTACTGAAAACCAACGAAAAATCAGTGATGTGGAAATTTTTGAGGAAGCTTAGGCCGTTACGCCCACAAAACCGGTTTCAACAGCATCAGAGGAACAAGGAGCGACTGCTGTAGCGGCAGTTCCACCAGCCGTACAGCCCGCGTCGGAACAACGCGATGCCGATCAATTAGCGCTACTGAGCGAACGGCGGAGTGGAAGCGAGATGACTACATTGCAGTTTAATTGTAATGATTTACGAACCGGTCGTGTTACACCGTTTGGTAACCGGTTAATTTACCATTACTTCACGTTTTACCAAACTTTGTCTGATGAACCGATGCCACAACGCACGAATATGTTGTATCAACATTTGCGCGATGAATTTAAACGCGAATTTAAACAGATTGGTGAACGTGGACGTCGCATTACTGAACGTGATTTGATCGACATTTTCTTCAAATGGGAAGAGCGCGTCCGGAATATCGTTTTTCAAAAACAATGGGATGTTATCGTTACACCGGAACTATATGATCTATTTATACGTCGATTAGCGTATACGGTACGTGGATTCGTTCATGAAATGTTGCGAAGGCGCAGTATCGCGATACAACATTTTCCGCAACTGCTTTTCATTGGCTTTAGCCGACGCAAGCGGGAAAGTGATGTTCAACGAGATATGCGACGTTATTCCGATACGTGTTCAGGTATCTCGAGTCAAGTAGCCCGAGTTCGAGACTATGTTTTTCCGAATACGGAATATCAGCGTCTACGCGACGAAGTTGACAAATTGGAAAGTCAACTAAATGACCAACAAACGCATGGAGAACCAGCACTCGAGCAACGGGAACACTTGCAACAGTTGATTGCTCAAGTTTCGAGACAAACTCGACAGCGATTTTCAGCTGCGTTCGTGAACGAACTTCAATTCGTTACACAATGGCATGATCGACGTCACGATTGTCCAGGGCAACCGTTATCTATGCCCTTGGAACATGATTGGCCGTTATATTTGCCGAAACCACGACGTGATTAAGACAATATAACAATTTTGCTACTTTTAGCCAGTTGGGTACCACAATAAACGGTAATAGTCATAATTTTAAAACGTATTAGTATAACCCCATTAATTATGTCGTCATGGTTTAACATTTTGGGATTATCGCGAACGTTTAATACACATTTTGTCATAAAATACGTCGCGAATTTTGATGTCGAACATTTACAATAATGAACCTTATATGAACTATTGCAGAGTCCTGAATGGCAGGAACTCTTTCGTTCGGTACTTCAATAATATAGCGACAATTTCGGTTAACAATTTTATGTTGCGCAGCACCGTGAGTCCTGGGTTACAGGAACTCTTATCGTTTATTTCTTCATGGTCGAGATGGACAATGTTTAATTTTTGCCTCGTCATGGATAGATGAACGATATATGCCCGCGGTAACTACGTTGTTCATCAACAATAACAATATATATACTGTAACTGTGGTGGTATATTATGACGAATTGAGCTGGGCTCGTTAAATTTTGATAAAACGGGGATAGCCCGTATTGATTTGTATTACTTGTTATCTGCAAAACTTGTGTTATATGGTGCCTTTGGAAAAATTCCATATTATTTTTCACTATAAAATTTAAATAATTATAAAATTCAAAAACAACAGAAATTTATAAAATTCCAAAAATTTTCTATTTTTATTTTTCACTTATTTTTGGTTTTGTCATAATTCTTGTCATTCGATTTTTGCTCATTGTAATAGTTACGTGTGCTGCCATAATAGCGTTGGGTTTCCAAATAATTGGAACTTTCATTTATATATTTGATGTTCCTTGTATTATTACTTGCCATTACTTGTTATTAATATTTGTTATTACTCGTTTTCAGGTTGTTGTTACCCATGCCGGGACGTCATGGGCTTACTAAGGGGGGTGTTGGGCTGGTGCCTTTTTCACCACAAAATTTTTCTTTTTCTTTTCAACAAAGGCCGCCCCCACGCCGCCCTGGTATTCCCTGTCGTCCTCGGCCTGGTATATGAGCGTAATAATTGCGTAAAACTAAATGTAACTTGTTATCTTAACCTATGCCTAGCTATGTAATTAACTATAAATATATAAAATATATTAAACCTGTATAATTATCAAAATTCACCCATACCCATAAATTCCCAAAACCTAAATTTTTTTAATAAAATTATATAAAACACACTTTTTCTTTTTCCCCACCATTTTTCCTACAATATCTACCTCACCCATCCTTTTCTTCTACATACTACCAAAATTCTACCCAAAGTCTATTTTCTTCCTTTTTCCTATTTTTCAACCAAAATTCAAACCCCTCCCTCTCACCCAAACCTCCACCAATCTCCCTAAAATTTTCATATCTTTTTCACATCATCACCCCCATCCACATATTAACCTCTCTTCTTCCTCTTATTTTTATTTCCTATAAATCGACCCTTTCCAAAAATATCCTTTTTCTCCCCTTTCTCATCTTTTTCAAATATCCCCCATTTCCCCAAAACCCTATTAACCCATCCCAAATTTTAATATCTTTTTTCCTTACCACCCCTATTCATATATCTACTCCACCCCTTTCCCATACCTTTATTTTTCATAAATTTCTATTTTCGAAAATTCCCATTTTTCGCCAACTTTTCACATTTTTCAACCATCTCCTATTTTCTAAAATCTTAACCCCCACTCCCCAAATTTAAAATACAAACTCCCCTGCCTATCCCCTTCACCATATTAAAATTTCACCATCCCGCTCTCTCTACTTTTCTCAAACCACACCCCAACTTTCCACCCCTTTTCTTATTTCAAATTTTTCTTTAAAATCCTTTTAAATTATATAATAAATCTGTATAAAATATATTATTATGTTCGCGGCAAGCGCGTATATTTTAATACAGTACAGAGTACTGTCGGTTGGCGCCTATGTAGCGATGTGAGTATTATTGACTAGTTACTTATTCTTGTTTTTCGTATTGAACTGAAGTTGGTGATAATGTATTATTATTAGATATATTTTTGAGTTTGGTTGAATGTAATGACTTAGCTACTTTTACGGACGGTTTCATGAATTGTTATTACGTGTCATTTAATGGAGACGGTGATAGTTTTTAATTTCGCGAGTAATGGTGTGTGAAGATCGATAAGTTCATGGTTATTGACATCAGTTATGGTTTTGAATTTGGATGACCTAGCTAGGATTAGTGACGAGATAAACGCAAATGTCGACGGGAGTTTCGCTAATGGCAATTTCTTAACGTTTTACTGCTTTCAATGCGCTTGTTCAACGTAGTCGCGTAATTACAAAGTTTGGTGGATAGTTCGAGGGATTTAATATTGTTTTGCTCCCAGTTACTTCTGTATATTTTCGTGTTTATTGATATTGCTACTTACTAGAACTATAGCGCCGATTGGCGACATTATCGGTATAAGCCTACACTCGGAGTTAACTTTTCTTGAACTTCGACCGTGCAGTGTTTACTGTCTAGCCCAGAGCTGTTCTTTGGCAAGAGCTATGCGAGTCTTCTCGAATTGGGTATAATTATCTATACACCATAAAATATGCTCAACTGCGTTCATACCAGCTTATGGACAATTACTGTTAAGTGCTGCTCGTAGTTTTTTGTCGCGAGTTAGGTCAAGTTTATGGGCATTACCTTTAAAGCAGATCTAGTAGATTGTGCATAATCAGACACCGGTTTTCGGAATATTTCTGCGAAGGTTTATATTATAACGGCTATTCGAACTACACTGTCAAAAGGGAACGAACTTGTAACTGGAGTAAAAGTGTGCTAATGTTACACAATTTGAACCTGCCGTACTTTATTATTTGTTTGGTGTGGTACTGACGTGTATTATCGAAGGACTACAAACTACGTGTTACAAGTATTAATATCATTGAGTGCCCGAAAGTATTACCACAATCAGAGACTCTCCCAGCGTAGTTGAACAGTTTATGTTTATATTGGGTTTAAAACCGTACAGCCTCGGTATATTTAGACTCAGTGTGCTGTGTTTTTGTGCGCAGGTACCACGTTCTCGGCACAGGTGTACGATCGGCACTTCGTCATATGTTGAATAAACTATTGTTACCCGCTGGCTGTTGTTGGAGTCGATAAAACAGAGCGTAATACAACTTGATTGCCAACTCATTGAGCTGTTATTGCCGTTTTCCAAAACCAAAAGGCGCTAGAATTTGTCTGTCATTCACCACTTCTCTGGTACGCCAGACCACGAACTCGCACCCCAGCTACTAGTACGCTACTTAATTGGTGGCCTAAACTGTATCTTTTGTGTATTATAGTAGTCGCTGGGGTCGGAGCGTCGCGTAAGCACGAGTCTACACCGTCGCCGAGAAAGATTAAGCTCCGACAAACGCCATAAACAATTTGAAAGTCGTATTACAATAAACTTCGTGATATTGCTTTAAAACTATAACTGCCGCGTCATATGACTAGCTAGGTGATCGCACACATAGACAAAATAAAATGAAATGAAATAATAAAATTATTCACATAAATCTGTGTAGCCAAGAACATTCTCTCCTGCTAATATAATTTTCGTATATCTAGTCGTAAAACAGTGTTGGAAGTAGATGCTACGCGCTGTAATATGCCGCTGAACTCAACCGCGTCACGACCAAGCTGAAAAAAACTAAAAGAAACAAAGCTTAACACATGTTAGCTATTAACGAAAAATAATGCTAATTATGCAAACTAAATCGAAAACAAACAAAAGAAAAGAAAACCCACTGAGGAAAAAGGGAGGGAGGGATATAATAAAAATTCTGGTAACCAGCCCTGGGTTTTTAGGAATTTTAGAGGTTTTGAGGAGGTTTAGGCTCGGGATCACCCTTATAGTCTAGCAGATGCACAACAACCCAAACAACTACACTCTTTGTAAACCCTGTACCTATATATCTACCAGCTAGGTAATTAAAAGGTATACATAAATGTGTATAGTGCAAAATGACGAAAGGCTATTGTATAATGTGCCGTTAGTAAAAATTTTATTTTAATTAGTAATATATAAGAGTAGAATTATTATTTGTAATCATATCGTAAGTTTCCTCCTTACCTTAACCTCATGTTTTAAAATTTATTCAAAAACATATTTTTAAACGTTTTCGTTATCTCCTTCAAGCTTCCGCTCGCTGAGCCCCCTAAAAATTATAATTGCTAATAATTCCATTTCAAAACACCCACAAATTCAAATTCCTATTGAAACTAGCCCTAATTTCTCTATTTTACTAAATTCCAACGTATTTCTTTAAAATTCCATTTCCCGTATCTCATAAACACATCCAAAGTTTACTCCCTATTCAAATAAAACTCATAAAAGCCCAATAGTTTTCCCATTCCCATTGCATTTTAATATGTTATTTATAATGCGTAATATTATGTCATATTAACTTAATAGTTCTTAGTTTTTAGTAGCTTACGTAACCTTTTAGATTTATTTCTTATTTCAGTTCCCCTAGTGTTGTTGCTTTTATTTCCTTAGTTTAATTTAGCCAATGGTTATTATTATATTAATTTTCTTTAGTTTAGTCATAATAATTAGCTTTCATTAACCGTTCTTTTATTTTCTCTAAGTTATTAATATAAATAATAATGAGTAAATAAATAATTTCTATTTTGCCACGCGGATAGCCGTTAAGGGATGGTATTGTTATTATCGACCTGTTATTATTAGTCATCTCCAGCCAGTCTGGCAGTGTCTCTATAGAATATTGTTACGTTTGAGTATGGTTTTTGTATGTAAAAGGCCGGTTTTGAAGTTTAACTGTAAAACCGGTTTTTCGACTGGTACCTATAACTACCTAACTAGCACAAAGCAGGTTTATATTGCACTTTAAGACGCGCTGTTGGTATTCGTAAGAATTGTGTCAAGAAATGTTGCTCGATATACACTCCTGATATGAATTTTCATAACTTTTGCTAGATTTTCAGTGGTTTATCGACTCATTTCGCGTGAAGTGGTGTAAGGGACGATGATAATACTGCTGACTGTGGAGAAGCATATAACGAGGTGTGATTTCCTGGCATACCACCGTCCGGGCTGGATCGGCGTTACTACCAAGACATATTACCTGTGTGTTATATGTTGTAAGTTTGTGTTGTTTAATTATCGGAAATTTCGGTGGAATATGAGAACAATTGGCATGTACGACATATCTTCCCAATCGATAACTGCGTCGTCGCGTGTTTTTATCTCAGGTCTGAATGGCGGAAATAAAATGCAGGCCATGACGTTCTCTATATACTAAGCCTATGCCTTACTCTTATCCTATATAGTTAGCCGAATTTGGGCTTCGTCAACAGCGTATAGCTCTATCCACTGTACTCACTGAAACCGCTTGGGTTTAATGTTGTCCTGAACAAATCTCAAGATATGTATATAAAAAAGATGAGTTGTATAGTGCAATGCCGAAGATATACTGCTGAGTTCACGTGCTGGATTTGCAGATATTGTTTGGCTACAATACACGTTATCATCAAAAGTGTGGCTCAAGTCTCGCGGCATTCAAAGAGAAATGTGTCCAGTTACTCGACATTGGTGGTGTGTACACACCACCAATGGAAACATTATATTCGACAGTATGTAACAACCGTCGTGAGTTGTTACGCAAAGCGAGTTCTGCGTAACAACATTGGGACGTTGTTACGCATAATTGTGTGTAAAAACATTGCTAATGTTGCTACGTTCCATTTGTTACACTCGAATGTTGCTACGTACATTCACAGCTTTATAACAATAATCGAGTTTTGTTACGAACAGTCTGAACAATTCATTCTCAAAGTTCGATATCTGAAGGTATGGTACCCAATGCCACGGCAGTGGGAGGCCGGTTTTCGGCCTCCAAGCGACTCAGCCGGTTGCAGGGGGGTATATAGCATGTCGAAACGTGTAGAAGCTCGTATATTTTCCAGCTTTGCTTACTTTTCCCTTTTTCGTTAATTTGCGACAATTTTTGCTAAAGTTTCCTGATAACTATCGCTACTATCGCTACAACGAAATAAATCCTGCGTTGTTGTAGCGTCAATACATTTTCATTCTGTTATAGCGACAATACAAAGCTAAAATAAAGACTACTACCGTTGTGTTATCGCGGCATGGTAACAACAAATGCAAAATTACGTTTACATAAACAGCAACGCTTTAGTGTCTTATGGTTGTATATGGATGACAACCGGCAGCTTATTAGAGTATAAATATCAGGCGCTATCAGCCGGTATCATTAAGAGTAGCAGCCGCTTATAGTTAGTTTAACGAAGATTAGGACTACTTCGGAAAATTAGGACTACACACACGCAGCACCCTTTGTGTTAGTTCTTTCTTGCAGTAAAATACAGAGGATAGTGTACAGTAGTTCAATTACCAGGCAACGTTGACCAATTGAAGCATGAATTGCAATCAAATATTCGTGTGGCCGGACGAATTTCAATTCTATGATATCTCTTGAAGGAGTGTTCAAGATATTTGATGATTAATTAATCTTCACTTAGCTCCGAAATACCCTAGTTTTCGAGTATATAATTTAGATACTAGTGTAACAAAATAAGGACAGTACAGCTCACCGTCTGCCCCAGTCGGCTGTACGCAAGTGCGATTATTATTATTATTATTATTGCTAAAATTTACTATTGTAATTATTATTATATTATTATTTTGATTACAGTTATTCTTATTATTATTATTTAGTTTCTACAAATTTTTATGTGGTGCACTATTGTTTTGTCTTAAAATTATAAATTAGCAGCCGCTAAAAATATTGAATTCTTAAAAATCTAGCAAAATATCAAAATTTAATTGCTTGACATTTCGAAATTATATTGTAATTGATGTATATAAATGATGTTCATTCGAAGTTTGATGTTCAGTCGCCTCGTGGATTTCTGCTGTTTGGTGGTTTGATTTTAATAAAATTGCTACATCGGGAATTTATTTTATTCTCTTGTTTTTCGGGCCTTCGAGCGCTTGCGTTTGGTACAGTCGAACGCTAGCGCCAGCGCTAAGCGTAATATCGGCTCGGCGTTTGGATAGATAGCAAGGTCGCGTTTGGTCCAGACGAGCGCACCAATTGCTAGCTGTCGGGCCCGACTGATTATCTTAGTAATTGTTTATAAGCAATTTTTCAAACCCCACTCGCATCGTTGCAAGTGGTGGCAACGGAGGTATTTAATTAATTTAGGGTTAACTTATCGCGATATTGTGCGATAATAATTAGCATTTTTACTCTTTCCTAGCGCCAGTTACTGTCATATGCCAGACACATTATACCGGATTGCAGTCCGTTGTCTAGCTAAAATTTGGTCAGATTATCAAACACACGCGTGCAACACGACGAGCACAGATATACTCGTCGCAAGACGGTGGTTGGAGCAAATATACAGAGTCCTCGCAGCATTCTGGAGGTACGATTATAAGCACCTGTGTCCAAGGTGCAAACGAATATCCGAATTACTACCATTATTTCTAGTTCCAAGTGAAGAATTATTCCTCGTTGCCCATAACTGTGCGTTCCGGCGCTGAGTAGTTAGATTCTTTTCAGACAAGTTTTCTAATCATATTTATATGGTATAATAGCTGTAGGGCTAATTGGTATCATTACTGCAAGCCATACATTGACCTAGATTTTTTACCACGAAATACTAAGCTACAACGGCCGATTGTCGGCTGGAATTCATTTAAAGTTAGTCAACGTCAAGGTTCACATGCTACAGAGCGTAGTGAGCGCAGTCAACAGCGATCGCTAACTTCTATTCATACTCAGTTAGCGGCATTCCAAATTTTTGTCAAAAGTCGCTTTGATAATCTCGCGCAAGTGCTTGAAGAGCATTCAATCGCGCTAACAAGACTCACGAACGAATAGGCTCGGTTCACACGGCCTGACAACACACAGTTAGAACAATCGATTAGTGAGCTGATTGAAACTGTTTGTACTGTATCATCCACAAAAGGCAAAGTTGATATCAGCCCAACGCTCTTTTCCGCCGAACTCACAAGTCTGCAAGAAACCGGCGCACCAACGCTATACCAACTGAACAAACTGGACAAATCATATAAAACGAAGCATATACAAGCCGAAACTTTCGTCAGACACGAACAACAGATACAGGACACCCTTCTTAACATCGATAAATCTGTGAAATTGCAAAATATGGCCAATAGAGGCCCTAATATTCCAATAACGCCATTCAGCGGCGATAAGGGTGATGACTTTGGTAACTGGAGGCAAAATGAGTTCTAAGTTAAATTCGCCGCAAACGCATGGCCTGAGCAGAATAAGCCGTTCCTGCTCGGTGTGCATCTTGCCGGTCATGCTAAGTTTGTGTACATCGGACTCGATCAAGCAGCCAAGCTTGACTACAATAGACTTGTGACGAGTCTGGATGCTGCATTAATGACTGAAGATCGGCGCCGATATCTAAGTAATCAATATGATATACTGACTCAGGGCTCAATAGAATCTGTTTGGTGCTATGCCAGATCATTAACAGAACTAGCCCAATCGGCTTTGAGCTATATGACAGTCGAAGCTGAACAACAATCGAACTTAAGAAATAAGTTTATCGCTGGCTTAAAGCCTCAGATTCGTGAAGAGGTGAAAGTGATGGGTCCGAAAACGATGACCGAAGCTATTTTAGCGGCTGAGCGAATTGAGACGAAATTGAATTCCCGATGGAAACTACGGAGTTGGTATCGAACAGATCGTCGCAAATAAATAACATAGAGCGGCAGCAGCAGGAAATGGGGCCAAAATCGGATCCGCCGGATTGGGCCCGAGCTCTCGTAGAACGCTTAGATACTATCGTCACGAGGCAAAGCGCTATAAGTGCGGTAAACAGTGTTATCGCTGGACAAAGCAACCGACCACGTTTTGGTGGGCCACAAACGGCGTCTCGCAACGCTGATTTCTCTGGCAGTATGTATCTCCGTCAACGCTACACGCTGAACAATCGCCCCATTTGCCAAGTTTGCAGCCGCGCTGGTTATACCGCGCTGCACTGCAACAAAGATAGAAGTTATTGCAGTTACCATCGAGTGGTGGGACACCGCACAGAAGACTGTAGAGCTCGTCAGCGCATAGACAATACCAACAGTAGTTCTGGGCCTGCGACCAGCATCCAAAGACGAAGTGCAGGCAGCCTACTGCAAGAGGTAGCGATATACACGCGCTGACACGCACTGAACCTGAACAGCAGCAACATGACTGTACCGACGAAACAGCAACCGAACAGCAAACACCGCTGTACATTCATCCGTTTATTGGCACCCTCGTGGGATGTTCAAACCCGACGAGGTAGCGCCGATTGCCTCGAGGCAAATGCACAAAACTGCGTCAATCGGTAACGTAACTTCATCGATTAAGAACTCGACACCGCCACCATGCACGAATACAAATTCCCGCGCTATCCATAGCCCACAGAACAGAACTCAACCATATAGTGAACGAGGCGAAGCCAATATCGTAAATCGCATTTCTGGACTAGCAGGATAAAAAAGTACATTCGGATGTGGTCGACAGCGTGGAAGCTACAATATCTAACGAAGCTGAATCGATGGCATCGCGTGACGTGGCCCGAATGGTGATTCATAGTGCAATGATATACAGCGATGATGTACTTAATTACTCGAGCCTATCGGAAACAAAACAGAATTATACCGGCATACTACATCCGCTATCGCAACGAGAATATCAAGCGCAACCGATGGATAATGAGGTTCGCACTGCAAGAATAAGTCATCTCAAGCATTTTGATGAAGAAAAACGGTCAGATTTGCGCAGCACTTGTGAGACTGCGAGGCAACGTGTAAACTGTCGTTACGTCAGGCCAGCGGTTAATCCACAGCGTGAGGTAGGTGGGAGCGCTGAATCGAAAGATCACGTCCGAGCGGCACTGGCAAAAGTGACTTCACCGTCTGCTACAAGAACTCAGCAAATCAGTCGCCCAGGGTTTAACAGGGGGCGCTCTCATAGTCATGCTCCGCGGAATGATCCTGCACCATATATTAGATTGCGAACGCTGAGTTTACGTCGAAACACCGAAGGTGAAACACACCAATCGCGATGTTCACCATCAAGTTCCGGCGTTGTTTCTCAAAAACACGGCATCCGAGTGGCTGTCTCGTTAGGTTTATATTTCATTACCTTGCTCCTACTGACAGGTTAATCAGCGATTGGACAACTTCTGCATCCAAATCCGATGGTGTGCCAATCCACTCAGCACGGTTACACTTGGCGAATCCCACAGACAAACAGATGTTCGAAGCTCAAAAATACCGATTTTCCAGTGGATGAAGCTGTGCAACTATATAAGCAAAACATGCTCCAGTTTGTCAGCGATGCCTACTTGTGTCATAAAGTCACAAGCGAAGTGTGAACATTCACTCACTTCTTCGCTGATGAACATTTTAAAGAAACAAGCACAAATGATCTACTTGTAAGTGGAGATGAGTGCGAACAAATGAGAGATCAGAAATAGTGCTCGGAAGGTCCGCTAATAAAGATAGCAGATCTCTGGTCTACAAACAAAAAGCTTAAATTACTTTACTCTGGAGGTGGCGTTCATTGTTGTAAATGGAATACATTCACGGTTACAAATTGCTTTCTGTCGCCCGCCAAGGTGTACAAACGACATTCTGAACCACATCCAGAATCAACAGCGGGCATTGTCAAACACTGCTCATATACTTCCAGGCGATACAGCCTCGGAAATGGAGAAAATTTCTGATATGGAACCCGAATAAAACAGAGCAATGCGAAACTGTTCCATGGCGAATAATGAGCGGTAAACTAAACGAACGCTCACTTGGCATCCAACGAAGGAACGATCTCGTTAACGTTTGATGCGGCTGAAACTGGCGTTGATTGTAAAGGAAATCAGGTCCAAATCAGCAACCAAGGAATCCCATTTGCAGTGAAGCATCGTAAGACAAACTATCGAATGAATTTGGAACAATTACGTGTACATGCCGACGAAGCAAACTTGCAGTTTCATCGTCACCGCAGACAAGCAACGAATGATGCCGGCATCGTAACATCGAGATTGTTAGCCGCAAATTTGCAAGCTTTAGAAGTCCACACTCTAGAGCTAATTTCATACTCGTTTCGACAAGCGATGACGACAACATGTAACCTAATGGCCGCTGTTTCAGAAACTACGCAAGCATTTATAGCTGGAAATCCTACTTACAATCCGTACGTTGCTGTAACAACGCAACATATTTGCTGTTGTTGCCGGAGATATTTTTGAAATCTGGCATTACCTGCCAACAATTATCAATTTCTGCCAATGAACGAAACCTGTACTAACTATATACCAATAAAGTTCAAATTTTTCAATGTTTCACAACACGGTTTCCTCGATCCAGCAACCAATATTATTTACAAGCACTGGAGTGAAGCTGACTGTAGTCATCGCCATCACGTGCCGATTTCAATTCCAGAAGGCTCGTTTTGCTATCTACGAACAGACTCTCTAACACCCATTTAAAAGCCAAAATCATTGCCATGGTTCGTTACACAACCAAAATTAGACCTACCGAATTTGCTGTTTCATCCGGTGGTTATGTATCATGCCGATGAATTACGAGGTCATTTGTCTTTGAACAAGGTCTGGCAGTCGTATGATCACCAACACAAAATATGGGAAATCCTCGGCATGTCCGGTGACTCACAAAACCTGGAACAAAAGGCTTCGCGAACGGCAGCTGGGATAGTGAGAGCTGGTCTGTTCAGCTTCCTCGGCGGATTCGCCTTCGACCCAGCTCAACTCTGGATATTTGCGTGTTGTACGTACGTCACAACGAAGGTTGTCTGTCGCGTTTGCGTCAGACGTTACCTAATAAACTACGTGACGAATGCAATTGCCAATAGCAAAATAGTAATTACAAAGCGAATCGCGAACCGGAATGAATATCCACCCGTATACGGATCACATCCTTGAATCAACACCAAGTTCATGAAGATATAGAATTAGCACCAACAAGCGCATCAATGCACACGATAATCGAACCTGGTGCCGAACACAAAGTTGCCGAATTATAACCGTATAGCCTGGCGAGTTTGAACGGTACAGGAAATACAGATGGAACTATAATAAAAAAGGTTGATGTCATCGAACTGATTGCTCTTTTAGATACTGGGGCCCAGATTTCTCTCATCTCCGCTAACGCAACAAGGAAGGTGGGCAGAGTCAAGCGATCTAATACAACCATGAGTCAATAGTGCTAAGCATATTAACGTGACTCCTATTCGGTCAGCCTCTGGTCGCCTCATGGCAGCCATAGACAATATAGAAGTTGTGCTGCAAATTTGCGGTCATCCCTTCGACGGAGTGCTGACTGTGAGTCCAACATTAGCGAACGAAGTCATCATCGGCCGGGATTTACTGTGACAGGCAGGAGAAATACGGCTTAAATAACGGTCGAGGAACTTTTGAAATTGGCATCCCCTGGTCTACGACGCAACAGTTGCTCTCGAACAGGCCATATCCAAAATATGTGACTTTTGTTGAAAATGTATGCCTGCCTCCTATAACAGAAGCTGTCTTGGCTGGCAATATGATATCGCTTGAAAACCAGCCCCACCTCTTGGAACCGGTGGTCCACGACAACCTATGTGAAGCTCAGCCGGGCTTGGTACTTGTAAATGACATTTCATGAGCTTAATTCTACTGCTGCTGCCTAGTTTGTTTACTGTTCCAGGTTGCTGGTTGCCCATGCATGGTCAAGGTCAACTTCGTCACGGCTTCGATCAGCATCGTATCATTCTATTTTTAGTGGTACATATGTTCTTAAACTATACTCATTGAATGACTATTGGGCATCGAGCTTAATCGTGTTGGAATTGTATCTAACTATCTAGCCGTTTTAAATATAACTGTAACCAACGCAACCGCCTAGTGATATCGGGACTATCCTTTTTTTCTTTGTCGTGTCGTCATATATAAACTACATCGTTCTCCTTGCATTTCATCAATTTGTCGAATAATAACGACCGCAGCTGTCGTAACACCGTCAACGTCTACCTATAGTTTTCGGCGTCATCTACGTACGTGTGTTCAATCGCCTTAATCGTCAATAGACGTCTGGTGCTACCGTCTCCAACCGTTACGTATTGCCTGTCGCCCGAGTCGCCGAGTGTCGTGTTCTCTCCGAATAGCTGTAGCTGTGTCTCGTTGGCTTCTGACTCCGTCAGGTGAGCATCGGGTTGTCTTTTATGTACAATTCGTCGTAGTCAGTCTTAGATTTCATAACAGTACTAGCCCCGTCAATTGTACAGAAGAACAATTATGATCACGTACCTATGCGTGTGCTGAATACCACCGAGTGTCCAATAACATTGTACAAAGGCCTTCGACTCGCCACATCGATACCGTTGGCTTTGAAGCAGATACAAGAAATTGACAATCAAGAACGGTCAATTTATGTTGCCGTAACTACGCTTCAAAACTAAATTAGTCAGTCACAACTACGCACCCAGGTGAACGCAATTTTCAGCAAATTCGAACACCTCGATCTTTCAGAGTGCACGCTCGGTCAACGAGGGCAATGTCAAGCTCAGAAAACTCTTGGAAGAATATCATGATACATTTTCTGAAGATGACCACGACTTGGGAAACTGCATTCGAGTACATCACGTCATCGATACTGACGGTGCTACGCCAATTCGACAAAGACCCTATCGTACTGCATTTGCTTTGCGCGATGAAGTCACGCGACAAATTAAAGATATGTTGAAACATAACAACATTGAGCCTTCCAATAGTGAGTGGACGTCACCCATCATGTTGGTACGAAAAAAGAATGGAAAGTGGCGTTTCTGTGTAGATTATCGGAAGTTGAACGCAATAACGAGACGGGATAGCTACCCAATGAAACGAATTGACGACGTCATGGGATCGTTAAATAAAGTAAAATACTTCGGCACGCTCGATCTGAGGAGCGGTTATCACCGTATACCAATGGATCCGAATAGTAAGCACAAGACAACTTTCATCTCTCATGATGGATTATACGAATACAAGGAACTGCCGATCGGACTTAGTAACGCGCCAGCCACATTTCAGAGGCTGATGGAAAATGTGCTAGCAAGTCTGGACTGGAAAATTTGCCTAGTATATCTGGGCGCTATAACATACCGATTTTCCTTTCGGGACAAAACCCGAGTGTCCAATATGTCGACGAACGTGCGGTGCATAGAAGCGCTAGCCAGCGGGTTATCTCCGAGCGCGGCTCGAACATTTTGTGGTAAATTTCGTGATCGCTGGCAAAGTACGCACCGTTTCACGTATTCATCGACGTCCTTACCCATGGTCTCCCAGTAATAGAATTGTTTGAGTTTGCTCAGTAGGCGGTCCCTACCTGGGTGTCGACCGAATAGAGTGTCATGTTCGTGTTTGAGTATTTGTCGATATGAATAGTCTAGGCACACACAGTTTAGGTCTGTGGTCGTTCGGCGTGATAGGATGCAAGTAAACAATGGCTGTGTAGGGGCAGAGACGGTAGTGATGGGCTTCTAACTTGAGAGCAGTCGCTGCCTTTTCGTCAGCTGGTGGCTGTCGGGTATGTAGGTACCACCATATGGGTCCAAATTTTGTCTCTACGTTGGATGTAAGGTATGCAATTGAGAAGATTTCTCCCGTCATACTGTTGAAAGTGCATTAAATATATGTGTTCACCAGTGTCATAAACCTGTTCAGGGCGTTGTAAACGTACTCGCGGTCCACATGCATAGGCGACCCTAATTAAGGTATCGAACTCCTCGACTTCTGGTAAACCACCATATCTCTTCCTAACAGTCGTCGGTAGTGTCCGGGGTCTAGTGGGGTCAGGTGTACCAGCAGTGGCTCGGGTTGAGCTTTCGCTTGCCGCGCCAGGGGCGGGCGGTGTCGGAGCGGTCGGGGGTTCTTGCGGCAGCGTAGGCCTAACGAAAGGGTCAGGGGCCGATGAAGGCCCAGGGGTCGAGTCACTCGCAGGTTCTCGGGTTGGGGCTGGTTCAGTCGGCGGTCCGGGAGCGGTCGAGCGCCTCCAGGGCAACTCGACTCCTTCAGGCCATGGGTCGTGGATGTCTCCACAGAAAATGAAACGCATTGGGTCCGATAGGGGATCATATCCTGGTCCTCCGAACATACGATAGAAGCGTTCTCTAGCGTACTCGGGTGGGAGATTAACGGGAGCGTCTGGGGGAAGTCCCATTAATTGTCGCGTAAGTCGTCTCCAAGCTTCTTCAGTAGGTAGTCTCCGAGGTGGTTTGGCAGGAGCTTTGCCCTTGCCACGATCCTGTCCTTTTACGGCTACATCAACCAATCGAGCATGGTCCTGTGCGTCATATTCGGCTTCGTCTGCAGAATCGGAAAATTCTACGTCATGTCGGGGGTCGCGTGAAAGTCCATCTGCGTTGGCATTGGCCTTACCAGGTCGATATTCGATGTTGAATCCACCAAATTCCATAAGTAACTCATTACGCCATTGGGCTAGGCGTGTACTTCGCGGTGGTCTCTCAAATAGTGCCTTAAGTGGCTTATGATCGGTCTCGACATGGAATTCATGTCCGAGCAAGTAGTGCCTAAAATGTAGAGCGGCCCATCTAATAGCAAGGGCCTCGGTTTCAATGGCGGGATAACGGCGTTGGTAGTCCACTAGCGATTTGCTAGCGTAAGCGATAGGCAATGACCCTTTATCGGTCTTTTGCGAGAGCACGGCTCCTAAAGCGTATCCTGAAGCGTCCGTCTGTAGTATAAAGGGTTTGGAAAAGTCCGGGTAGATGAGTAGTGGTTCTTGTACCAGTGCTATGCGTAGCTTTCCGAATGCTTCCTCGCATTGCGGCGTTCATTTAAATTCGTTGTCCTTACGTCGGAGGGCATTGAGGTTCGCAAATCTCAGAATAGTGTGGTATGAATTTGTGATAGTAGCCTATAAATCCTAAGAAGCTCTGTAACTGCTTGAGAGTTTCAGGACTTTTATAGTTGTCGATTGCGGCTGTTTTCTCGGGGTCAGGTTTAACTCCTTCAGAGCTAATAATATGTCCGAGGTATTTTAATTGTTTCTGTCCGAATTGGCATTTGGAGGGTTTTAGTTTGAAATTAGCCTTACGAAACCTATCGAAGACTGTGATGAGATCTGCTAAGTGCTGTTCAAATGTGGGTGAGAAAACTAATATGTCATCTATGTAAATGAGGCATCGCTCCCACTCTAAGCCTTTTAAGATGATTGACATGCACCTTTGGAAGGCGCCTGGCGAGGAATTTAGGCCAAAGGGTGAGACATTGTATTCATACTGTCCATGGACAATGACAAAGGAAGTCTTTTCCTTGGTTTCGGGGTCTAATTCTAATTGCCAGAATCCTTTGTTAAGATCCAGACTTGACATAAATTTGGTGTTTCGCAGGCAGCCTAATATGTCGTCTATGCGGGGTAACGGGTATAGGTCGCGTTCAGCAACCACATTGAGCTTACGAAAATCCACACACAGACGCAGGGTGCCGTCACTCTTGGTGACATACACGATGGGGGAACCCCAAGGTGAATCTTATGGTGTAATAAGTCTGGCTTCCACCATATTGTTTAGCTCTTCCCTCAAGGGTTCACGTAGAGAGTGTGCCAAGCGATATGGCACTTGTTTTATGGGTTTCGCATCCCCTGTAACTATCCTATGCTGGTGTACACCACACCTCCCTAGGTCGAATGGGTGCACACTAAATATGTCGGCGTTTTCAGAAATAGTCGTTTTCAATTGTTTCAGTTCATATGGGTTAGGTGTAGTCTGTCCAAAATCGATTTTGCTTAGTACTTGTATGGATCGCTCCGTGTCGATTGTCTTCTTCTGGTCGTTTATGACCTGTACTACGTTATCGCGGTAACTCCTATACGGTTACATTGTTTGGTGTGCTGAGGAGGTCCGAGTTGGAGTAGACGCTTATTGCTGTCGTATAAGAGGTCGACCTCATTGTCATCAAGCATCTCGATGTGTCCTATTGTTTGTCCTGCGTGTATGGCAACGGGTAGGTTCCCAAAGTTCATCATTGCTACTGGAATCATGCGTTGACCGATGAGTACCAAAGAGTGGGCTATGGCGATGTCCCTAATGAAGGGATCTGGTACGAACAAAGCTTGGCCAGTGGGCGGTTGGGTGTTCTCAGGGATCGCGTTGATGAATAGTTCTGTGTTCGGCGGTACCTGTATATATTTCCTGGATACTACATTAATAACTGGCGGTCGATAATCCCCTTGATCGGCGAAGGGCGCCGAACAATTTTCAGTTCCGTTTGATAAATCCAAACAGCGGTCCTTGAAATTTATGGCTACATACGGTAGTAAAGCCATGAAGTCGGTACCCAAGATGCATTCATACGGGGTGTCGGTAGTTACTTGGAAGTCGCATGGGGTGCTTAACGAGCCTATAGTAATTGGTGCTTTCACCACTCCGCTAATTGTCAATTCCTGTTGTGTAGCTGATACTATACGGGTGGTGTTAGTGTCTCGGGGTACTAGGCCTAAACGGGCGGCTAGGGCTTGGGACATAATTGAGACGTCGGCTGCGGTGTCTACAAGTGTCGTTACTGGGGTGCTAAGTATAGTCGCGTTGATGAGAAGTGGAGTATTGCCGGCATTCATTGCGTTTAATTGTCGGGTGAACATACCTTGTCGGGGTCCGCGGCGTAAGTCACGGGTAGGAGCAGCGAATAATTCGTCGTCCTCAATGAATACAAGTTCCTCTTCGGACGAAGCACGGGTTGTATAGTCTGTTAGAGCGACGCGGGGCACGATTGGACACAAGGGACACGCGCAGCGTCCCCGAAGGTACAATCGAAACCTCGGTCGGCGAAGCTCGGGGTGTAGTCTCCTCCTCAGGTGGGGCGCTCGGGCCTCTTTTATCAGCTCTGATCCATCTAATTGCTTTTCGGGGTTTGCCATCGATTTTGATCAGTCTCCCGCGGCAGGGTAGTCATCGGAGTAGATAGTACGCGTACTTAGGGGAGACCTTACACTTGGTCATGCAGTAGACCAGACTAATTACGCTAACAATGATGGTAACTATAAAGTAAGGCGAAAGTCCGGTATACTCCAAAGCAGGAAGGTTACCTATCTTTTCAACTTGTTCCTTGGCTATCTGAGCTACTTGTAAGTTTGTCGCCTTAGCATCGTCGAGTGAACTCCAGGTTAAAGGTCTTAATTTGAGGCCGGAGAGCCGGTCAATGGTAATATTTGGTCAAATTTGATTGTAATTTCCTCTGGCTTTAGCATGCTCGTTAGTACGATCGATCCTACGACCAACTGTGTATAATTTCCGTGGGGAAACCATAAAATTCCGTTAGGCGGAACCTTGATGGCCTTACCTAGGGTCACGTGCGCGAGCTGTCTACGATTAGTCAGTATAACTTCAGGTTCGCTGGTCCGAACCAGAACACCTTGAATGGTGGTGTGTACGGCGGTATCATTGGCGAGTGGGCCGATAAGCGTGCGGTTGCTGCATTCGTGCTTGGTGGATTCTGGCACAAGCTCGCCTGCGATGATCCATTCTAGTCAATTTGTACTGTGGTCGGTTAGTAACGCGTGGGGTGCACAAAAAGCAATTCTAGGCCTGTGCTTGCATGCTCCTAGATTCAAAGATTCGAAGCGAACGTGTCCCAATCTGGCTGCATATTGCGGTAGCGGTAGTCTCAACTGCGTAAGCGTGTCAGGAGCGTTCCAACCAGAATTGTAGACCCGAAAATAAGGGCGTACATTGCTGCGTTTAGGCAAAGGTAACCGCAAAATAAAGCCAAAGCGAATTCCCGTTAAATCTACACTTACGGGCATCACTCGTCCAAATTAGTATGCTAGACTGGGTTCTCTCATCAGGATGGTTTTAGAAATGCGGGGATCCATGGCGAATGATCGTCGTAGCATAACGACATCGATAACAACAGGGGAGAGTTCGCCGTTTAACATAGACTCCATTATGGCTTGTACCGACGAGCGCACGTTCGCTCGAAGTATGTGGTCAATCAATTAATGGCGCACGTGTGCGACCTATTTCTGGTCAGCACAGCGGACCTGTTCCATCATGGAGACTATCTCCTACATGCTGTGGTGTAGAAATGCATAAATGTCCTCGTTAGCTCGGGTTAATTGCTTTATTGCTTTAGTGTTCCGAAAAGAGACATTGTTCGTCTCGCGCATAAACTTTTCGAGAACGGTCACTTGTTGACGTACGTCATTAATATGAATGCCGTTAGCGAAGGCCATTCCCAAACCTAGAAAACCACAGACAGCGCCGGCAGCGGCGGCGATTAGGCTTGCGAAGCGTTTTTCACGGCGGCTGGCGAGGTCACATAAGTGTTCGTTCTCTACGCAGAAAGAATGCACAAGCAGCGAGTAATAATTAGTATCTAATATGCCATGATATGCATCGTCCAGCTCGCGTTCTAGCGCGCTCAAGGTCGAGTGCAGCTGCGGGTACTCAGTACAGTACGCCTTCCTGCAGCAATCAGCACGGCAGGATCCGTTGACTTCGTACGGTGGACAAACATTGCTTACGTAGGGGTCTGACATGCGTTCCCAAACTCTCAATGATAGCTGCAGGAGCACTGACAAGTGCGTAGTCTGATCAGAGGTGATTACCAAACCCTGCGGTTCGACAACGACACCTACTTGGCGGTTTACAAACGCACCTAGTCGCGAGATTGCATCACTGAAAGGTGAGAGCGTGGCGTGCGTAGAGCTTAGCATCGAAAGCCAAAGTAACAGTAAGATAGTACAAACTTTCCGCATACTTATATTCTGACCTAGGCCATGGTTTAGGCCAGGGGAAGAGGATCGGGCCATCTTTTGGGGAGGCTCTGATTCGTCTTCATTACTTACTGCTTGTCCATCAGTTCCATTCGGGGATTCCCTGTCAGCTGATCAGACATTCTCCACCGTTGGCTCATGCTGCTCACCAAGATCCTCTTCGGAAGTGTTCAAGTAGTCGGCCATCGCCAGGGCTAGCTGTTCGTCCAAGTCTTAAGTAGAGTTACTTACAGTGCTACGTCGAAGCGCACACGGTTCCGAAATTAAGTAGTTCACGTCTACATGTTCACCGATTGTCATGCCGCGCTCGATTTGGAGCAGATTGACGCTTGCAGGACGTCTCAGGAGTCTTAAACGTGCACACAAAAGGCACTAGGCGATCCCGTCTATGGGACTCGTCTGCAAACTCCATGTTATTCATTGCGTGCTGGACAAAAGTAGTTATTGGGACTCCTTCAGTGTCCTGATTGCTATAGAAGAATTCCAACAGCTGAGGCGCTTCGCTCAGCATCTCATGCAGGTCGATGTTGGCAGCACGGGAAAGCCGTTGCATTCGGGGCGTCTGAACACCTACGTAATAGCGCCAATTGGGTATTATGTACCCGTCCATGTGGACTTGTGCGCAAGCGGTGCTCAACGTACCCTGATAATTCCATTTCCCATAGTGACCTATAAAATAACAATAGGGGCTAATGCTTGATGTCGGTCGGGCATGACTTCTCTTACACTCGCGGCACATTGGGTGCTTGCTCAATTCTGCCTCAAATTCCTTCTCCATGACTTGCTGGAGCGTGTGGCCATTCACGCATTGACCTAACAATTCCATGAGGAGTTCCAACGAAGCAAGAGCCACTGGGTCGAGGTACAACCCAGTTACGCGATGATCGATAGTGGAGGCCATGCGTAGAGTGCTGCTCAACATGGCAGAATCTCGTTGAAGAGCTGCGTCATCACTGCATTCGAAGCGAACGTCGAAAAGCCTACTCAGGTTGTTCAATTGCTCCATAGCTAACACAACTCTTCTATAGAAAAGGGCCTGCGGTTGCAGTACCACAGACTGTCCGAGGTCAGCGTTTACCTCACCTGCTCTAAAGTTAATCGGAATAAGGCATTCCGATATATAAGGGGCCAATTTTCGGTTACCTCAATGCGCGGGTATTGATAGTTTGAGGTCTCGGCATGATCTGTGGAAATGGCAAACAATGCGTCCGGTCCCACAAGTCGATTCCGCTCATTCGGCGTCAATGGGCGAATGCGTCTTCGTTCAACCGGGGTGTCGTTAGTAAGATAAAGTCCATACATGCTACGCAATTGCTCATCCAGTCGGCGTGATCGTTCGTCGTTAGGGTCCTGCACAAAGTCAAGTAACTGTCTTCGTCCCATACATGCGTCTGAACGTTCACTAACTATGCTCACGGATCCCTCCGAATTACCCGGGGACATACTTGGTCTCCCTTCGACGGATTCATCCTCAGCTGTTTTAGGTTTCTTAAGTGACCTATCCGAATTACCCGAGGGCATACAAGGCACCTCTTCGACGGATCCCCGAATATTGCTAGGAATACTAGACAAAGAGCCAGCGGACTCGCCTAAATTACCCGGGCGCATACGCGGCGACCCTTCGATAGGATCCTCCCCCGCACAATCGTCCGATTGAGCCAACCTCAGCGCGCTCGCGTCCATCTATTCACTGTCATCACTATCTTCGTCGGTGGTCTCATCCTCGCTGGTGGTATCATCAGCGTCTTCGGAGCGGATCGACAAATGACTTGTTCGCAGGCTCAAGTCAACACCGTCGTCCGATGGTGCTCGCGGTAACACATTGTTTCGGCGCGTTTCCCACGCCCCTTCACGGTGCCACTCTCGTACATCGGGGTTAGGTTCACGTCTGTACCAATCGGCGTTCGGATCTTCCCAATTCGCCCAGAACTCTTCGTCGCTCAACAGGCGTTCCTCGTCGATTTCGCTATCGCTGGCTTCATCATAACTGTTGTCGAAGTCATCAGGAGTGTTGGTTACTTCATACTCAGGCTCACCATCCTGCTCATCCTCAGACTCACTATGTGCATGTGTGGTACTCTGACTTAGATTAGACACTTTCGCTTCGCTTAAATGGTTCGCGTCGCTCGCTGTGGATGCACGTCGTTCACATAGGAGTTCAACCGACTCCCTCAATGCATTACCCATTTGATCAACAACATCATCAACCACATCAACTTTATCACGCAAGTTATTGAAAAAACTTAGCTCATCATGGGGAACGTTACTGCGCACTTCAGCAACGGTGGGCGAAACGGAAGCCTCACAATGCGATGGACGGCCTTTATTTGCCACTCCGCCATCTACATCCCCGTATCTGGACAGACCCCGGGCAATACTTTTAGCCCCAACGATCATACCCGCTTCATTGGTGCAAACGGTCGCGAACCCGTTGCTACCGCTGCTTGGATACGAGTGACAAGGGCGGCCCCGGTCAGCATCAAGGAAGGACCCAATGACCGTGGAACCCCTTGCCAATGAGGTCGGGAAAGTCACCTCAAGTCCACCAGTGCTATAATTGGCCGGTTCAAAATAACACTCAATTACATCAACTTCATTTCCATCATTACCCGCCATACATTCACTAAGACTACAAGCACGACCTAACTTAGGGAAATCAGCAAGTTTATACGACACACAATTCTCACGCTCACACGAGAGACGACCCGCGCGGCGGTCCGACCCACATACTACATCATACGACCTATAATTTAGAACGGAACTAGGACTGGACGACTCCGAGAGGGCCCTAACATCGTACGTCTCAGCCTCCATCGTTCCTGACCGTCCATTGGTCTCTAAAAACTCCATGGGTGTCTCACACGACGACCCGAATCGATCCATATCTTCCTGAGCCATATCAACGTCATCGGCTTCCTTGCCGGAATAATCATCAACAACATCCACCACACTCTCTAACGGATGGCCAGCCACAGAGGAGGAAAATAATAATAATGGATCAAATACATCAACTTCATCATCCACTTTCCTTCCAGTCATCTCCAAAGAGCTGGGGGTTCCGGAATTCCAACTTAAGGTGATTCCCTGGGGACCACCGGCAATAAAATCATCACTTTTCTTAACTTCACTCAACCTATAATTTTCAACAGTACCAGTTTCCACTTCTTCACAAATCTCAACACTACCATTACTACCTTCCGATGCCGTTAAGCTCCGTTCGTTCATTCCAGGCCCACCCATGGCCGGACGGTTCGATTGATCGATCGGTCGCTCGTCTCGCGGTTCGCTCTCTAAGTCGCTCGCAGACATATATACAAGTGGATCGAAACCTGCGCTAAGTACATCCACACATGACAGATACACTCCCTCCCCAAATAACCCTCTTTTTGGTATTTTAGATTTTCTGTACTATGTACGGCGCCAGTGAATTCGTCCAAATGCTGTTCATAGTCGGCGTCCGTTGAGCTCAACGTCCTATCTTCAGGATCGTCGATCGGCATGAACGGACCGCCACTCCGAGGAAGATGCGCGGCGTCAGCCCAAGGAGCGGTCGTAATCACATTCAGATGCCTCTCAAGTCCCTCCGTCATCTCAGAAATGTCCATGTCATGGTCGTTCCGGTTCATCTCGTATCCATCGTCGTCATACTGCGGTTCGCCTGCAATTGCAATAGCATTCACTCGTCCAGTCGGGGCGCTATACCCTAACTTACCCTGGATCATGCCGAGTTCGCGACTGAGCACATGTAAACGGTTCGCAGTGGGTGGGCTAGGGTCACGATTACATTTCGTTTGCGAAGCACTGCAGTTTAGCTGGTATCGGCGGCGCTCTACTGCACCTCCGTTCCTATTTCCTCCATTTCCTACATAGGGACGATTAGACTGCTGCTGAGAGCCTATACCGCGCTCGAACGGAGACCGTTCATTAGAGACTCTCTGGTATCCATTAGCCAGTCCAGGCCTGTTGTTATACATAGCGGTTGTCGGTTAATTGCGTAGTCTCCATTTCCGCGAACATTATTAACAAAACCTGGGGGTGGACGGTTAGACTGACGTCCAGGTTGGTTCAAATTCGGGCGATTTCCTCCATTATTCCATCCTAGATTATTTCGGTATCCAGCTCCGGTCTCGAAACGACGAGGCGGAGGTGGTTGAGGACCTCCACGGCACATAGTATAGTTATCATTTCGCGAGTAAGTTCCTCCGTAGTTCCTGGGTTGGTACTGCGTTGGCTCTCGGCGTACAGCGCTAGAAACGTAAACTGATACAGGCTCGGCATTACTCGGCGCGTTGTTAGCGGCTGGCGGATAGCGGATGCGGGTAATCGCGCATAACATGTCCTAGTTCTCCACAACGATAGCAAGTGATTGGCGGCGGCAGCGCGCGTGGCGGTGGCGCGGCGGCAACAGCGGGTACAAACGGTTGCGCGAGTGCGTTTAGCTGGTGCGCGTTGTCAGCTCGTTTGTCAATTGCGTCTAACAACCGACTAATCGTATCGCTGTTGCTACTGTATGCCTTACGATGTTCCTCTATCATGGTCTGGAGTTGTGTGATCAGACCTTCGCCTCCTTCCTCAAGAAGTGAGTTCACGGTTTTAGTGCGGGGCTTACTAGGGACGGAAGCGTCTGTGTCGGGGCAAGCAACGTTGGCATCCTCATACCGCTTAGCAACACCTACAGTATGCCTAAATGTCTCACACTCGCGGATCTGATTAAGGACCTGCCTGCGCACTTCGGGTCGTAAACCCCTCTGAAAGAACATACGAAGCATGGTGTCCCTTTGCTCATCCTCCATATCAGGGAAGGCGCGAGCTTCCCACAGCTTCTGCAGCTCTAACCCATACATTGCGACTGGTTCGTTTGCTCCTTGTTGCCTAGTGCAAAGTCCTGATAGTGATTTCTCAGGTCTACGAGAAGACGAAAACAGAAAACGTAAGTTAGCAACTAATCCTAGAAAACTTTGGCGTTTTCCCGGTGGGAGGCCCTCGAAAGCTCCCTTGCCGGTCCACGCAAGAGAGCTGGTACACAAATCAATTTTCGGCGATCGTCCCAACCATTGGCGTTGGCGAGACGGTTGTACATTCGAACCCAATCCTCAAAATCCTGACCTCCAGGTTTCCCATCAAAGGTCGGCATGTCCCGTAACGGTATCGATGGGGGACCAGTAGGCTGGGTGGTTAGGTGGTGTAAAATGGCGTTCGTAGCGTTCGTGTCCGAACCGAGCGTTTCGGTAAATTCTCCACGTCCCGAATGTCCGGTGGACCGAGGCGGAGGGGGCGTGAGCGGTCGCTCACCAGAGCCGGCGGTCGGTCGAGACCTAATGCGTCCAGGGTGCTCCAGCGGACCGTCAGTAGCGCCGAAAAAGTCGCTGTTTTCCAAGTCTCCGTTGTGTTTGACGTTAGACTCCATTGTCGCTACAGCTAATGTTTGAAAGCAACGGTATATACGTGTACAGAAATCAGATCAGCGGCAACTAATTACGATGTCGATCCTGTAAGTGGACAGCACCCTTTTTTCAAATTTAGTAAAAACTTAGCAGGACACACGCAACAACAAAAAAATAAATATAACGTAACCAGTTACTCCGTTAAGCGGTACCCAACGATCACTTAAACCGCAGTACTCTCAAATGTATTACTATTTACAGTCGAAACCCAACGGTTAGCGCAGCCTTAGCAAGATAGTTCCGGCAAATGGCATACAGCAGTAAGCTGAAACAAAATCGCGACGTTACGTACAGAAAGAGAAATGGTACGATTAAAACTACAGCAAAAAGACAGAAAACAATAGTAAAACAGTAGTATGGTATTTACAGTGTTCAGCGAATAATGTCCACAGATCGTTCTTCACTCTAGGTTGATCCACACCACTCCACAGTCAGCGTCAGAAGCGTTCAAACGTCCAACAGCGGTAACGAATTGCCAAGCCCGGATTATACGAAAGCGATAATAGTCAACTAAACCGTCGCTCGATAGACGTGGTTGAGCCAAAACGACGCGGTGACGATATTAATTGTCCGCAACTATTCGATTCAAGGTAAGTCAGGTAGCAGTCGTTGACAGTCCAAATTGCAGAGTTCCCGAAAACAACTTTATTGTGACGCGCGGAAAGGCGACTGTTGGCCAGCGAATGCAGCAACGCTGTTGGTACCCGTCCGGTCCTTGATCGTAACGAATCGTCCAGAGAAGGGCAGTTATATTAAGGCGTTCGGCGCACAATTAAGATAAGATAATAGCGATAAATACGACAACGAATCCAAATAAGTATACCAATACTACTCAGTTATCGAATTAGGCGATTAGTTAGAGCAATAACAATTAGCTGGTAAGCAATTCTGCAAAATATACGCACAGGGCCAGGCAACACATCACCACTGTGTGGAGCACACCCAGAGCAAACGGTCAATCAGAGCGGTCGTTTCACGGTCAACATGGAAACGGGCACAAAAACGAAACGTACAAGAGGTTGACACATTAGGTATACGGGCACAGAACACGATGTACGTACATGTCACGACAAATTTTGGATACATGCGAACGAAAATTTTACGGCTCACAGCGTACGGGTTAGACAAAATTTTAACTTTCGACATGGGGGTGAACGAAAATTGACGTCCTCACGGCGTAGCCCCCATACGTTGTAATAACCGGTGACGCAGCTGCATGGCGCAACTTCCTAACACCATGCCCATACGACCCCGGCTATCGTAACCTCAAGGGTGGACCGTGAACACTAGAATTTTAATCCTATTCTCGGTCAGACCCAAGAAGCTACGCAGCTTAGCAGACCGCAGGCGCGCTTCACGGGGTGTGTTCGGACCCCGCCCGAAGGGTTGCGCACGTGTCTAGTATCGGGTATGATTTCTGAGGTCCCCCAGGGAGGCTAGCACCGACACCTGCTCGCAGGTCATGGAGCCTAGCCGCTATTCCCTATCTTAGACTCATCGGAAGTTGTTTAGTTCTATTTTAGTGTGATAAGTGTTGGACTAAAAGATAAATGTGTCCCTAGAAATTTTAAGCTCAAGTTGATTTACCTAGTTAAGATCTTGATATGCTCCGCGTTATAGGATTAACCTATGTGGCCCCCACATGGTTCCGACAAGCCCTGAGTGTTTAAGGTCGGATTATCAATGGCGTGGCCTGCTTCCTTCAATAAATTCTATCTCGATGAAAATATTCAAAAAATCCCTAGTGAACTTCTCGGATTATCGCCAGGGACGAGTTAACTTTTGACTGTGTTCCTATGATTTTACTCGTTGGTTCCAGTAAAACACGAAACAAATTTGTTAGAAGGCCATGCTCGTCAGGGCTTGCGACATTCTCGCACATGCCATGGCGAGCAGTGCCTGCTCGTCCCGACGGACAAACCATGAAAATCCCTATCATCTCGGTATGCAATAAGACTCTACTCGGTGTCAACGATACAAATTTATTTACATGATCAAATGTTACCTTGGGCACGAGTGTTTGTGAATAAATGTTGGGGTGAACTAAGCAAGTCGAATCGGGGAAGCCTAGCAGCAGCTCGCAGTGATCACTTAAGTTCGGTAGATTATGGGCGCAAGGCATTAAAGGAAAACATGAACGGAGCATGCAGATACCAGCGCGTGCGCGGACTAGGGGCGGTTATCCCTGCTTTAGCTCAGTGTTAGCGATTGCTTCAGCTATGGGGCACATCAAGCAGGGGCCTTAGTGTGCTTCGGAAAATGCTCCTTAACATACTAGCTCAAACATATGATGATCGATACTAGATTGGGTTAAGGGGAAGAAGAAGAGTAAAAACGGGGTTTGGTCCCACGAGCTCTACTTTAACGACATTCCCTATACGGTGGCCCGGTTGTTATTCGATATGGAACCGATTGGGGTGCCGACAGAATAATTTCTGCTATCGTTTCCAATCAATTTGTCTATCCAAGGTACGACTGACGGAACGGGAAGCAGGAGAGAAAGGAAAAAAGGGGGGGGGGTAAAGTAATTCATCTCATTCGGGCAAGGTAATTGCGGCCCTGGCGTTGAATGACACGAAAAGCCCTTCTAGATGATTTTCGAGGCCGCCCCCAGCGGCGGGCCTGGTAGATTGGATTTGATTTCCCTGCAGGAATTTTGGTGGGGGCAAGTTTTGCGGGCTAAACGCACCAAGCCGATGGGTTACTCGGCCTTATTTACTACCTTTGGGTCGTTTAGGGCGGTCGGGATAGGGGCGATCGACCCCGGAAGCACTCGCGTCTTTTGTTTCCTTTTTTGTCGTTGTTTCGTTGCCTCTCTCTAACGCCTATCTTCTGTCCATTACACTGCCGTATTGCAGTGTCTCAACTGGACTGTAGTGCAGTTGAGTTATCATTGACTTCGTTGTCAATGTTGATGTGTTCCTATGGCTGAATGGTTAAGACTAAAGATTCTGCAGCGGACTTAAATTCTCCGTGCAGGATCAATTCATAATACGGGAAAAATGAACTGGCTTGCACTGAAACTGCAGAAAAACTGAAACTGGGCCTACGTGGTACATAGCCTAAAGGGCAAACCAAGACAAAACCAAAGAAAAGCTAAACTCAGCGACCAACTCGCTTCAAGAAGAAAAAGGGGTTTTGCACTTGCCCGGTTTGGGGCCGAAATGGCCTGGGCGAGGAGGTAAGTTTTCTTTATTTTCAGGAAGTCCTAAAATTTTGTTTGAAGGCGGGGACACGGCGTGTTTCTACCGCAATGGCACTATCTAGTGATGGCGCAGGGGCAAGCTTTAATTCTATCTCTTTTAGACAATGGTCTCGAGAGAAGACCATGGCGTAGTGCAATGGCGAACACCGGTAAACTTAGTTGTTTGGTTAAAATAGTCTTTCGGGGCTTAAAACTGGCGTATCACCATCAAACGGCGCGTTCGCGGCACCAAACGGGGTCGTCGGAATTTTGGTCGGCTGGGGGTCTTATTCCCTTAGCCAAATTTTGTGATCATAGAGGTTGTAAGGTGGTCACCTACCGTTGCTCCGGTCAGTCGTCCTAATGAGATTGGTGTACAAATGAGATGCCTACCGAGTATGTCGCTTACGTGCTCTAAAATCCGATTCAAACAACTAAGCCAAGACGATTCTGAGACAACCTTCCGTGAAAACAGCAAACACCTTAAGCTCAAGTGACAGTACCTAGAATTTGATCCGTCTTTTGTGTTCCCGAATTTTCTTAACTCAAAAGAATAAAACGAAATTTTAAGGGTTTCCTAAAACCCGACGGAGGCTAGCCCTCCGTCCCTAATCTGCGATTCTGTCCAAGCTCAAACACGGCATGAGCATTGAACGATCAACTAAACTACAAATTTGGAGACCAAAACAACAAGCCACTAAGTAAGTCCCCATGTCAGTGGCGTGCACATTCAAGAAAATTTTACCGTGGTCGACTCAGGAATATTCGAGAGCCCTAACTCAAAACAACAAGTCATGTAAAACCTGGACAAGAGGCGTCCATTTCGGTGAGCCTTACCTATGACCACGGGGAATCAGCTGGATTTCGACTTTGTCACCTACAATTTGTCACCATCCCGTGTAATCACTCAAGATGCCCTAAACGGGACTCGACGTGTGGAGGTTTGTCAACGAACCTATTATACCGCCTGTGAACGACCTGTCACTGTTACATCCGGGGAAAATAAACCCCCGTGCACTCAGTTCTCCTGACTTACAATACTTGATCCGGGACAGCAATTGCTAGTCCCCTTCCGCGAGGGCAAAACAGTCCAAGCGGGTCCTCCGAACGTCGAATCCAATCGCAAACGCCAAGAGAGAAAACACCAGAAAGCGCCAAAAGTTAACAATCAAACACAAAAGAAAATTGCGTTGGAGCCGGTCAGTAGAGTCGACCGAACTCCGCGCTGCCGAAGTCAAACTGATTCCAAGATTCGACACGTTGATCGTAACCTCGAAATTTTTTGTCTGAAGTTAAGGATGGCGATTTTGTCGCCGTCCAATCGTTGGCGATTTCTCGACGCCCACTTTTTTGTGTTTTCTGTCCAGTGTCCAATTGGGGACACTTCCGGAAATTCAAATTCTGACGGCTACCGTTTTCAATCTTCAATCAACAAGTTTCAATCTTCCGAGTACTCGGAAGTTGACCATCTGTGATTTTAGTCCCAATCTTCCCATGAAACCTGAGCTTTTAAGCTCAAATTTCCTGCAATTAGGACAGGATATCCTTTGAAATCCAGATCAATGCCCACGTTCTTAAGACAACATCCGGTCCCAGGATGGTTAGATCGCCACACAATTCCCGTAATGTCCTCAAAAGTTGCAATCTGTCCGATCTTTTGGATTGCTTAAGCTTAGCTGCCTTAATTGGGTCGGAAAACAACGACATTTCCTTTGTGGTGGCGATATGCCGCTCGTCAATTTGGATTCACACGCGTTGTGGAAAGTGACCCTATGCGCGAGGACACAGCAAAACATCGAGAAAAACCATTTTCACTCGTGGTTCCTAGTTGACTTGACTGGTTTCCACATGCTCCAGGGGGGAACTAGCGACGGGAATCAACCGTTTTCGAGTTTAACGATAGAGCATCCTCCAAGGGACTCCCATTGGAGTGGGGGACCTGCTCTGATGCCCCAAAAATCCATGGAAAGGGTTTAAACTAACCCCCCGTCCGTCCTAATCATCGGCGTCCAGTCCGTCCATAAAACTCTAAATTTTAGTGAGTTTTAATATGTCGTGTCCTTGTCTGCCCGTTTTTTCTGTGTCCTTATGTACATAATACATACATGTATACATACACATATATAGATCTATCTATAAATACTCATGGAAGACACACGAACACATACACAAACACACACAGTACACATTAGACATGTTGGCGTTCTGAGTGACAGAAAGGTCGCTCAGGATAAATACACACGCACAACACATCAAAAACAACAACAACAAAGCGACAAAAAAAACCGTCCGGAAACGTCGGTTAGAGAGAGAACGAGGACAAAAAGCGAAAGGACAGCGAGGACACGGAGAGTGTGTGGGAAGGGAAGCGGGATAAGGGGAATCCCGGGGGAATTGCGAGGGGCTGGGGCGATATTCGGTCCCAGGACGAAGAATGCGGCCGATCGATACCAAACACTTGGGGGAAGGACGTAATAACGGGTCGGAACCCACCTATGGGTTCAGCTGTGTATAAGTATGGGAGGCTGTAGCGGGCTCTCCCGCGTGAACTGTTGGGCAGAGCGACGCCAGCCGGGTATCGTTGGACTCAGCGTCCAACGGCGATTTGAACGATACCGCCACCGCGGCGGCAGGGGTAAGAACGATGCTAAAATTGCAGCGATTAGAGAGAGTAGTGGCTACGGTAGGGGCGCTTTTGCTGGTTGTCCAGGGTTAACGGGGCGGCGGACCGAGACCCGCCGGGTATTTTTGGAGATGTCTCGTCAAGACGAATCCAATGAGGGGCGGTTCGCCCAGTTTAGAGTTGAGCGAAAAATCTCGAATTATCGGTGCCCATCAACGGTTGGCAACAGCTTTCTAGGCATCTTTGAGTGACTACCGCGAGTCAGCGGGGACTCGGACGGAAGTCCGGCGCACATCGTTGGACTCAACTAGTCACTATAAACAAAACGAGGGGTCGCATGCACCGGTTCAAAAGCGGGGTAGGACACCGAGAAGGTCGGAAGGTGGGGCTTGCATTAGTCACATACTACAACGGGGCTACGGAAACGAGGCGACTTTACCTGAAATAGTCGTCCAAGGGGCATACACACGCACTCATATACGCATATAAATATATATATCTTCTGTCATAAATATATGAAAAGTAACGGTCTGGATTCCGCTTTGACAATCCAACTTAGCGTAAGTAGCGATTGTCTCTATGCGTTACAAGCGAAGTTCCGGCGTTGTCCGGGGCGACTTTGCATGTCCACCCACAATTCCCCAAAGTGTTCTACCGGCCTGTTCAGGTTATGTTCCGGATCATGGTACAGTAGACGGTGATGGGCCGTTGAATTAACCCGACTTCCGTCGTCCCTTATAATCGCGAAGGCACCAAACGTATGATTTCCTTGTTGCGACCTGTTGTTTTCCGTGACCATTACTTAATATATCGCTAAAACCAAGTAAACTTAATATTTTTGATTTCAGTCTTAACAAACTTGCTTTCTTGAACGTGCAGCCAGGGGCCTCCTATCCCCGGACGGTCATCACCGTCAAAGTTTTAGTGCGAAGCGGCGACTGGTTGGGGTTTCTGCGTGATGCCTATCTTCTGTCGGTGTGGAGCGTAGTGTCCAGTCTCCTAAATCAGCTTAATCAGCCTGATTTCCTTTATTTCGTTCAGCGCGCCTCGCACAACAGTCGTCCCGGTGATCAAATTCGTCAGTTACAACAAAGGTGTACGGCATATTATACGAAACGGTTCATGGATATAGTTCGACATTCTGACCCAATACAGCATATTTCATACAAACTGCTCACTGATATGTTACGGCATTTTATACAAACAGTTCACTGATATGTTACGACATTTTGTACAACCGTTCACTGACATTGTACGACATTTTATACAAACTGTTCACTGATATGGTACGACATTTTATACAAATTGTTCACTGATATGGTACGACATTTTATACAACTGTTCACTGACATGGTACGACATTTTATACAAACTGTTCACTGATATGGTACGACATTTTATACAAATGTTCACTGACATGGTACAACATTTTATACAAACTGTTCACTGATATGGTACGACATTATACAAATGGTTCACTGATATCATACAACACTTTATACAGACGGTTCACTGATATCATACGGTATTTTATACAAAACGGTTCCCGTGATACAATACGGCATTTTATACAATACAGTTCCCGTGATATAATACGGCATTTTATGCAAAACGGTTCCCGTGCCAACGCGTTTAGACGCAATTTGGGTGCGAAAGCCATGAAACGCTCGTGACAGGGCCGGAACGACCCTGTTACATATAGAATTGTTGTGATTGATGTCATACATATCGAAGGTCCGAGCTTTTAAGGGCAGCGAAAGGAGAGGGCACAAAACGGCCTACGCCCCCAGTGGTGGGATCAACGGCTGAAAAGTATCACTTGGGGGTTTTCGGGCATGGGAAACTTATTGCCAGTATTGGTTTTACTCTATGGTTCCGGGTCAGAGGTCAAAATGAGGGTTTTTAGTACCCTTCACGGAAGCAAGGTTATTTTATCTTATCTTTCGAATTTTTATCTCTGGATGGTTGTATTATAGTAAAATGATAAATATCGATACCACTTTTTTGTTTTTCGATGAAGCCTCTGGTTCTAGAGTTATGGGGTTTGAGGCATGGTGCCCCAATGTTTCCCCGACCCAAATTTCAAAAATTTGCTCTGACGTCCTTCGCGGGTGATAAATTGCACCTGGGAGTTTTGGGGCATGGGGAACTCATTGCCGGTGTTAGTTTTGCTGTAACTTGTGCTGGTATTGTGTGATGTCCACATATAGCATATCGACGAATGCTATCGAGAGCTGACTTTATGTGCACGCAAAAGGCGTAGGTGTACCTATGGTAGGTCACTACGTATTATATACCTAGATATTGCAGCAATGCGTGCTTGACGTTTGAAAACGGAATAAGTACCATTCGAAGCGCGATGCAGTGCAAAGATTTGATATCTCGTTACATCATCGTGCGGCAACTTTTGTTGTCATTACGCTCAGCGTTCAACTTTAAACAATGTTGTTAGAAGCAGTGTAACATCAACCGCTACAGTCGCTACAAGCATCGTTCAAAAATGTCAGCTGTTGCACGAAGCTTGTAGCGACCAATAACATCGTCGTTACAATGTAACGACAACTGCAGTGTAACGAGCACTGCGGTTCTTGCGTAACCGTGTGCAGTGAGTGCACGCAACATAATGTGAACCACGCATCAGTCATCGGTTCAACGCCTGAGGAGCTTCTTGACCGATTGCGACAAGTATTTCATAGGCTTCGAGTTGCCGATCTGAAAATAACACTTGAAAAATGTCATTTCGGTCGCAGTACTGTTCTATTTCTCGGTCATGTTTTATCACCGGAAGGTTTTGCTCCCCAGTGTGCCAAAATCGACAAAATTGTTAATTGGCCAGTCCCCAAAACAGCCGATGAAGTGCGGAGTGTCATTGGATTGGCGACGTACTATCGCCAATTTGTGTGGTGTTTTTCAAAGATTGCTGCAGTGCTACAAGCACTATATAAGAAAAACGTTAAATTCCACTGGACGAATGAGTGCCAAACGGCATTTGACACCCTTAAGCGGGCACTATCAATGGCACCGGTACTCACATTCCCCGATTTTGATAAACCGTTTATTGTTCAAACGGATGCCAGTAGTTATGCGCTTGGAGTGGTTGTGAGTCAACGACAGTCGGATGGCAAGGACCATCCGATAGCGTTCGCTAGCCGGATGCTGTCCAAACAAGATCAGCGTTATGCTGTCGTGGAATGAGAAACGCTCGCAGTAGTCTGGGCTATTCAGCATTTCAGACCCTATTTGTATGGTGGCAAATTAGTAGTGGTCACTGATCATCAACAGCTGAAGTTGCTCTTGACCGTGAAAGATCCACATGGTCGGTGTGTCGATGGAATCTCATGTTGCAAGAATACGACTTGGAAATTGTACATCGTTCCGGAAAGGAAAACTCCAATGCCGATGCGTTATCAAGAATGCCTGAAACTACAATGTATGCACCGTTGGACTTGCAAAACAAAATTTGTCGCTTATACACTGACATAGTTAAGTCGCGCCGCACAGGTGATGCCGTTATCTCAACAGTAGAATTGGAACCGCTGAATCCAGATATGAATGACAAAGAGTCTATTAAAGATTTCCAACTGCAAGATGCGTTCTCGATAGACATTCCACAGCAATTGAAAGCTTGAAAAGATGTCGATCAGTGGTTCCTACGAGACGATATTCTATGGCGTAAGTCACCCGTACGGGGTAAAGAACAATTATACGTGCCACACCCATTGCGTTAGCAGGTCTTAAACGCATCCCATGACCACTATTTCTGTGGACACAAGGGTATTCGCAAAACATATGAGAAAATAACTAACAAGTACTACTGGCCGACGGTGTATGTGGATGCAAAAAAGTGGTGTGCTAGTTGCAGCGCATGTGCGACCCGTAAAAACCCCTCAGGCTGGGCAGTTCCGTCATTACAACCAGTTCAAATAGTTGCACCATGGTACCAAATAGCTTGCAATATTGTTAGGCCCCTACCAAACACAAAGAACGGCAACATGTATGTTATCGTAATAATGGATTTCTTCACTAAATGGGTAAAATGTTTCGCTATGCAAGATACAGCGTCAACGACTATAGCCAGAATTCTGGTGGCAGTAGTTGTTTGCCGCTATGGCGTCCCCCATTGTTTATTGACAGATCGAGGAGCCAATTTTCTATCTGAAATTATAATGCAAGTGTGCAAATTGCTTGGCATCTGCAAACTTAATACGACTGCTTATCACCCAGCTGGCGACGGTATGGTTGAAAGGTTCAACGTAACCAGGGATACGATGAATAGTTTATACATCAAGAATCATCAAGACGACTGGGACCTACTGTTGCCGGACGTCTGTTTCGCTTACAGAAGCAGTGTTCATGAAAGTACGAATAAATCACCATTCTACTTAAATTTTGGTCGTGATCCCATATTGCCATTGGATGTGGATTTGCGAACTGAAAGACCGGTAGACCAAGATGGGTACGCTAACGATATTGCAATCAGATTGACACAAGCTTGGGATGTCGCACGAACCTATGTCGAGAAGGCGCAAAACCACCAAAAACGATATCACGACAAGAAGGCCCAAAAATTGTTGCCGTTCGTGGAAGGTGATCGCGTATATTTGCACGTCCCTGTGGTAGCGCGGGGAACAACTCGAAAACTGGCGCGAGCTTGGCGCGGTCCATATCGTATTGCCAAATTAACAGACGACGGTACTGGTGCAATAATAAATCCAGTACATCATTCGGGCCGTACGGTATCGAACCGTGTGAATGTCCGTAGGCTCAAAAGAACACCGGATGATAACTTTTTATCTGAAACATATATTAGAACAAAACAAGAAAATGGAAAACAATCTTACAAGATACCGAGCCCAACGAAGAGATACTACCGACACGGAAGCAATTGATTATAGCAGGGTTGAGGAAATGAAAAGGCAACAAATGGTCAATAAGACACAATCATTGCAGCCTAGAGTCCTAGGAAAACTAAATCAATTGTGGGTCATAATACTGTTACGAAGCAACGTACCAAAGCCCTAGTTGCCAATAAATGTAAATCTAAGCCAGAAAAATCTGATGGTGGTCGGTATTATCTCAGACCGCGAAATCGATTTGATTAACTGTTTGTTGCAAATTTTGATAAGCGACAAGATCCGAGCGTAACCGATACGCTATATATTTGTGTTAATTGTCTTATTACCTGCTTAATTTTATGCTAGTTTTAGTAATGATCTTATATGCATATTATTAGTAGCGAACAGAAAATATGTTAGTTCTGAACCAGAGGTTGACGACGCTTGTTAATCTCATTGTGAACCCATTTACACGTTTATAACGTTTACATAACAACAGTTATAACATAATCATTTTAACATACCTTTTTAAAACTGTTTTGTTTACAACGCTAAAATTACATAAATTCTAATATAAAAAAATTAATCAGCATACTAAACGTTGAGAATTATATAGAATGTCGATATTCGGAGACATCGGGTAGGAACCTACTATTGAAATTGTGCATGACACGGACAGTCGTATGGATGAAGCATTGCAACCGACAACGACACCAAACTCTATTGCGCGGGCAACTGCCCTCTACAACCAATGTGTCGTGCAACCGAAAACAAACCGGTACTATTTGTGGATCACCTAATCCACAGTTGTCAACAAATCGGCCAGCGGTGGAAAAAGCAGGTAGTTCTTCCGCCGACAAATGTGCTTCAAATACGCACCGTACCAGAGTCTTGCGCAGTTCGCTGCCTGTTTTGCCGCAGCCGCAGTACATAAAACCAATTGGACCGCCAATACGGCATAATGTTGGTCATGCTTGTTGTCAACGATGGCGTCAAGGCGATCCGGTCTCACCAAAGTCAGTGAAATGTGGCGGCCCGCCCTAATTCGTAGGTATGGTGATAATTCTTATGCACAGAAAGTGCGCCGTGACCAAAGCGATCGCATGAGAAGCAAAATTCATGTTCCTGATGAAATACCGCAAGTAATGAACCAGGATGCCTTTCGTCCGGCGTCATATAAACTTTACAAGGAGGTGCCGGGGAATGATAGTTATATTCCAACAACTAATTTGTCATCTATTGAAGATGGTTGGCACGTCCACCGAACAGCGAAAATGCAACTATTCGGATGTCAGCCAACAACACGAACACAAATGAAGCGAAAACGTAACCGCCGCGGTGGCAAGTCGCGTGTCAAACATGCCTTCCGCGGCATGCTACGGGCCGAATTGCACAAAGTACGCCACAATAACGTGCAACATGCAGCAAGAAAGGCTAATTACCACCACTCCTCCAACAATCTGGCACAGTATTGTGCGGACACACAATCGGTGAAACAAGTCCTGCGTCAACAACAACAACGACGCCAACAACAAGAACAACAGCGGCACCATGAATCCCTTTTCCGGAAATTCGGACATGCCACCGAAGTTCGCATATCCTCCCTACACTAGATTCAAAAGTCGAAACTGCGATATCAGCTGCAACCCCATCATCGTCATAGTGATCTTATTCAAGAATTATGTGAATTCGAACAAGAATGGAAAATGGCAGAAAAATCTAGACAGCTGTCGCTTCCAGTTACATGTCATCATCAACGTTTTCCAATGTTACCGAAGCAACACCTGGACACCAAATACTTGACTACATATGGAAGGCTGTCATTAGAGCGACAACACTATTATATGCCTCGACAACAACTACAACACATTGCGATACATGATACGCCTACAACGTCTCAAGAATCACAGTATGTTCAGCATAACGACGGAGATCAACCTAACTTCATGGGCTATGTTCAACATCACAAATATTACGAAACACAGCAACGCAGTAAATGTGCCCGCCAGCGCTGATTTGAAGAGCGATGTAATGTCAGGAAGCGGGATAACAAGCCGGCACCCGAGCCTTAGAAGGTTATGTCTAGAAGCAGCGTTTAGCTCGAATAACGTTGAATAACTTCGTTTTGGCTCACACATTGTTAATACAGAGTATACAAAATTTATGACAGGTTATAAACATATATATTCTACAATATGTGCTATATATTAACAACTATAATTTCATATTTTTTAACACGGGACGTGTTTTCGTAAAAATGGGGGTAATGTAAAAAAACAAGGACAGTACAGCTCACTGTCTGGCCCAGTCGGCTGTACATGTATGCAAGTGCAATTATTATTATTGCTGAAATTTATTATTGTAATTATTATTATTATAATATTATTATGATTACGGTTATGATTATTATTATTATTTCGTTTACATAGATTTTTATGTGGTGCACTATTGTTTTGTCTTAAAATTATAAATTAGCAGCCGCTAAAAATATTAAATTCTTAAAAATCTAGCAAAATATCAAAATCTAATTGTGCTTGACATTTCAAAATTATATTGTAATTCATGTATATAAATGATGTTCATTTGAAATATGATGTTCGGTCGCCTCGTGGATTTCTGCTGTTTGGTGGTTTGATTTTAATAAAATTGCTACATCGGGAATTTATTTTATTCTCTCGTTTTTCGGCCTTCGAGCGCTTGCATTTGGTATAGTCGAACGTCAGGGCCAGTGCGGAGCGCCAGCGCAAAGCGTAATATCGGCGCGGCGTTTGGATAGATAGCAAGGTCGCGTTTGGTCCAGACGAGCGCACCAATTGGTAGCTGTCAGGCCCGATTGATTATCTTAGTAATTGTATATAAGCAATTTTTCAAACCCCACTCGCATCGTTACACTAGAATAATAGAGAAATTAGAAATAAAATTCTTAATATTTTAAGAAAACTCTAAATGAAATTAATTCTGACTCATATTTAAATGTTCGACGAATGATATATATACTGCACTTCGCACTGTAAATTTTCTTGCCGTCAGCTCTCGTTTCTATTTATTTTATAAGGCAGCCGTCAACCCACATTTATTTACAATTAGTACGATGACAGAAGTGATAATTACAAATTCAAATGTTCTGTATAATGTATATACACATATATTTATAAATTTTATATACGAATAAATGTCCAGTTCATTATCAACCAGCAACTGGTAATATAAAATTAATGTGAAATAAATATTATATAATATAAAATTCATAGTGAACAGCATCACACATAGCCTTTAGAAATGAAATTCTACTGGTATATCAACAAACTGTTATACAATTGAAATTCATTGCATCAATCTACGATAGTTTACCCAATCGATCTAACGAGGTGTAAACAATGTGTTAAACTATTTATAATTTAATTTCTGAACGATAAAATTCGCAAAAAAGCTGCTATATGTATATGGAACGCGTCAACATTGCATCCCATCGTTCAGTCACACGTAGGTTGAAACGATGCTGTATTACTGTACCAACCCTCGCCCCAGAAGTGTCGCACGCCCTCTCCGCCAATTGTGGCGACCCCACCTAGCGCCCGCCCCAACCGATCCCCACCGCACCCCTTTCCTCTGCGCCGAAAGCGCCTTAAAGTTTCACGAAAATTTTGAAATACTAAGGAGACTTAGGGAACACTTTAGTAAAATTATCGAAACTTTACAAAAAAGGAAACAATTCATCAAAATTGAGGAAATTGAACATCTACCAATTTCGACATTCTATTTACCAGCCATTTCTTCCGCGAAGCCAGTGACCCCTTGGGGGCGGAATACCTTCCTGCAGCCCCGTAGAACGGCTACGATCCCCTGAGACCTCGGACATTGAGTATGTATGGTTAAGACTGTTCGTAACAATATACGATTATTGTTATTATGCTGCGAGTACACGTAACAACATTAGCAATGTAGTTATATACGAGTGCTTATGCGTAACGCACAACATTTGTTATGCAGAACCCGCCTTGCGTAACAACTCACTAAAGTTGTTACATACTATCGAGTGTAATGTCGTGTAAGTTAACGTGTGTATATGCTCACGATGTCGTGTAAGTGTACACGTTTCTCTGTAAACGACGTATCTGGTAAAGGCTATAACTTGTGAATAAACTGCAAGAAACCAATGTATCTGCTGACCTAGGTTACAGTCAAAACTTCGGGGATTTTTGAGAAGGAAAGGTCTAGAATTATCGGGAAACGGATAAATCTTGAATTTTCGGGAAGGAAAAGTCGGGAGTTGTCGGGAAACGATAAAATCGTGAATTGTTGGGAAGAAAAAGACGGGAATTGACGGGAAACAGAAAAATCTGGAATTTTTAGGATGGAGAGGTCGGGAATTTTCGGTAAGGAAAAGTCGGGAATTGTCGGGAAACGAGAAAATCGTCAATTGTTGGGAAGAAAAAAACGGGAATTGCAGGGAAACAAAAAATCTGGAATTTTAGAAAGGAGAAGTCGGGAATTTTCGGGAAACAGGAAAATCTTGAATTTTTGGGAACGAAATGTCGTCAATAGTCGGCAAAATCTGGAAATTTTTGAAAACAAAAGTTGGGAAGTTAAATAAACAGAAAAATCGGGAATTTTCGGGAAAAAAGTATGGAAACTTCGTAGAACAGTAATTAAAGGGAATTGTTGAAAGGAAAGGTGAAAACTTTGGCGCAACGGAAAAATCGGAAAATTTTTGGAAACTGAAAATTTAGAAATTTCGGGAAACAAAAAGTCGAGCATTTTAGGAAACGGCAAAATCGGGAGTTTTTGAAAATACAAAATTTGGAAATGTTTGGCACGAAAAATAAACGGGAATTGGGAAGAAAATAAGTCAGGAATTTTCGGCAATTTTTTTGGAAATAAAAAATTGGGAAATTTTTGTGCATGAATATTTCTTTCCAAAAAATTCACGAGTTTTTTCGTTAAGGAAAATTTCCTTCCCAAAAATTCTCCAATTAAAAAAAATTAGATAATTTTGTGAGTGTAATTTATATAAAATGCACATATTTAACAAAATATATTTTACCAAAGAGAACGAGAAGCCTCTAAAGTTGAAATAGGCACGTCTTCGCTCGGATTTGGATGGCATTTTTAGGTATCCAAAGCTTAGTCATAAGTTTCAAAGTTGGTGAAGACACACGTAACAGACCGAAACCGTCCTGATATACATATTGCGTGCATAGAGGTACTGTTTTGTATGCATATATACTGTATAAACATTATATAAACGATATACGAAATGAATTCTCAATAATAAATTGCAAAATTTTTTATCAAATTAGACGGAGATTGTTATGCAACGTGATATTATAGAGATTTAACAACTGTGAGGTGTTCCAGCACTGCTGAGATTACGGACCTGCCCTCTGAGTTCATAGTTAAAAAATGGATATCATGTTTGGAATAAAGCACAAAATTGGTAAAAACAGGGAAGGAAAAATCGAGTTTCTTGTTTTATATATCATACATCGGCGAGGTCCGAAGTGCCATGGGGGATAGCGGGTGCGGTGGAGAGAGGGGAAGGTCGTCGCCAATGAAGGATCAATCGGCCGCCTGGAGGGTCAGGCCGTCGTTAGAGAAGAAATTATTGAAATTTTTTAACAGAAAATTCAAAATTTTTTAGCTATCAGTTTTACAAATTTTTTAATACACTTTTTCCTAAAATTTTCAAAGGTTCGCCTAATTTTAGCTCATTTCCCTGAAATTTTTGCCTATTTTTCCTAAAACTTTGCGCGCGCAGACGGCGCGGGGTGGGGAAAGGTTGATGAGCGTCTCTGGGTTCAAGCTATCTCCCAGTGGTAGGAAGTCGGCAACAGTTCGGGAGGGGCATTCGAGCCTCAGGGGTAGAAATTATCTTTCCCACGTCCTATTCGAATATATGCTTATGTTCGGTCGCCCCATTTGTTTGTTTAATTACGTGGCCCAAGTAACCTTGAGCGGCTTCCCAAATTCCGGGAATTTCAAAAAACACAAATTCCCAAATTGCGGAAATTTTATAAAAAACTAAATTCCAGAATTCCCAAATTCCGAAATTACCAGGATATTTAAATTCCAGATTTCCCAAATTTCCAGATGTCTGAGTTCCCAAAGCTCCGCAAATTCCATAATTTCTGTGTTCTCTAAGGCTGCTTCGAAAATTGGTCATGCCATAGCCCAATACCGTGCCTAGGTCGTCGGGTCACCATTGGTGACAAAACGCATACACGGTCCCATCTCTGGTGGTTTTAATCAACATTCGTCGGATCGTGGATTCTTTGGAAACAGTCCAAAGTCAGTCATATAAAATTTGTGCAACGCACATTAGCTGGTGAAATATCAGCTAAACACATTTTCTGATTTATTTATTAAATTATTCGTAAATGTTGCAAAGGTTTGACGATTTTTTGGGTGACATGCTCTGCATTTTTCCTCTGTTTCTATTTAGTACAACACATTTCAGTCTGTTGCACTGCATTAACATAATACGGCAGGCCTTCAGTCGATAATCCGCAGCACCGATTTATAATACCTTTAGTTTAATTCTGCAGTTTGTAAGAGCAACATGTTCACGATATTATTTATTTTGTTAAAGTTTCGCATGACACCAAAAAAATTGCAAGGTACTTCGTTGGCTACACAAAGTTTTGCCATATACTAAAGTAACTGCCAAAATTCGAATAAATTATATATATTTAAAAACTAAATCCTATTTTAGGCCACCGAATAACCCCCAAATCGCGATAAAGGCTTAAAATTTACTTAAAATCACTTGGGGGGGGGTTAAGAAAATGTTTTACCCGCGTCAGATAGATAAATTTCAAAAATTCAATATTAAAATTAGCTTTACACTTTTTTGTTATATCGAAAATATCAATACTATTTTGTCAAACTAATTAGAATTAACAAAATAAAGTAGACCAACTAATATTTGGGAGTAAAATATTGCTCAAATTGGGTTGAATTTTTTAATTTTTATAAAATTTGTCACTGTTTTGAGAAAGTGTGCCAGCGCTGTTAAATAATTTTCCGGCAAAAAGTTGTGGCTTCTTAAATTGCAAGTACGCAGTGCTGCCGTGCTTTTTATACAGTACTAATGTTATTATGTAGCAGCCATACATGTTCAGACTTGGAAGTCCAAGGAAGCGTAGCCGGGAGAAGTGGTCGGGGGCGGGGAGGCTACGGCATTTTCGACACCTATGAGTTCGTCGCTTGCGCTTTGAAGAAGGGTTGGACAACGTGTCAGGAAAGAGTAGCCGAGGCCTCAGAGGGGTGGGTCGGCGCCACAGGTGGGTAACTCCCACCCCTACTCCTTCAGGAGGATGTATGGTAGGAGCTATGAAAAAACTAATGTTATTGTGTAGCAGCAATGAAAACAAATAGTAACTTATGAACATCTTCGTCCTTGTTAATAAATATCGTTGTATATAACTTGTATATATATTTTTGTCACAGCCGTCAGGCTGTGACATTGATTTCACCTTCTGTCAGAGTGTACATTATGTAGCAGCCATACATGTTCAGACTTGGAAGTCCAAGGAAGCGTAGCCGGGAGAGGTGGTCGGGGGCGGGGAGGCTACGGCATTTTCGACACCTATGAGTTCGCCGCTTGCGCTTTGAAGAAGGGTTGGACAACGTGTCAGGAAAGAGTAGCTGAGGCCTCAGAGGGGTGGGTCGGCGCCACAGGTGGGTAACTCCCACCCCTACTCCTTCAGTAGGATGTATGGTAGCAGCTATGAATAAACTAATGTTATTGTGTAGCAGCAATGAAAACAAATAGTAACTTATGAACATCTTCGTGCTTGTTAATAAATATCGTTGTATATAACTTGTATATATATTTTTGTCACAGCCGTCAGGCTGTGACATTGATTTCACCTTCTGTCAGAGTGTGCATTACAGCTTTAATTGCACTGCACTGCACGTATCTCTTATAGTCATAAAAGCCTTTTCAGACCCGACCGCTGGAGTTTGCATGCCAGTCAAAAATGGCATGCAGCAAACGTCTCGGATCTGTTGACTACAATTGAGATGAAAACATTTAGGAATTCCGAGAATTAATGACATCGAAAATTATATTATCAACTTTACCGGGTCTGACTTCATTCTTGCTATTTCATAGACAGCATATTCGCAAACAAATAATTTGACATGTTTCAAAAACCATATATTATGTTGAACCGTCGTAAAGTTTATATTTAAATAACTATATGTAGTCCAGGCGCATAAATTCTATTGTTAATAGGAATATGACTGCTGTGACATTCTTGTTTTAAGAAGAAAACTTTTTCGTTTTGAAACGAAAGTTCCTGACACATAGTATGTGTTTCCGACAGGGTAGCTTGTTCGCAATTATTCCACAGGATGGTGGTGTATAAGATATTTCATTGAACATTGTAATACACAATGCAGCACTATATATAATACGTCAGTACATTAGCAGCGTTACTCTCTTCACTATCGGTAATTAATGATCAGGTATGACAAAATTTAAATGTATATAATAGTAAGCTGTTCGTGGATTTGACTCGTTCTGGTTTCGTTTTTTCTTAGGGTATAGTCGGTTTCTGTTGCATTGTATTGTTTAATTTCGTTATAGGAACGCTTTCCAAATCCAATTACAAGAATTTGTTCATCATTCAAAAAATGGGTCATGGCATAACCTTGAGTTTTCCCGCAAATGTTTTCGAGAAATATAAGAAATGAGTTTTTTCCATTATCCCCCAGCCCTGGTTTGCCCAAAAATGGTCAGATTTTGGAAATTTTGCTATTTTTGTGATCTTCGAGACATCCCCTGGTCATTCCAACCACAAAATAGAATTCGACACCATTCGATTCAGCTCGTCAAGCCGCTTCGAATGATGTGTAAAAATTCAATTTTTAGAAAAAATTTTGTGTTCCCAAGAGACCCGAAAAAATTGAAAAAAATTTAAAATTTTGAAAATTCGATTTTGTGGTTGGAGTGATCAGGGAAGGTCTCGAAGATCACAAAAATACCAAAATTTCCAAAATCTGACCATTTTTGGGCAAACGCGGGTTGGGGGATAGTGGAAAAGAACCAAAAAATATTGTCATAATCTTGCCTGCTGAAAATGACGGTGCGAACTGTAGACGTATTCAACATCACAAACTCTTTAAATAGTATTTCAGAGAACGAAAATTCATCTTTCTATACACATTTGGAGCTATGAAAAATTAATAATGTCTCACAACGTATTACGGTATTAAGCCGTGTCTTTCATGACACTTGTACATCTGACATCAAAGGGCGTTTTGTAGCTAATTCTGATCCGGCCAATATGCCTGATTTAATATACGTTTTTTTATGATAATTTTTTGGTTAAACATAACTATATGTAGATCAATTTCTGGTAATGAAAATAGCTGAATTCGTGGCCAGCTGTAACCTAAACAGTTTCTTCTTAAATTTTCTTCACATATTGTCTTGAATATTTGAGTTAATACGGTCTGTAACGGCTGAGTTCACTAGTCTGGTAGCGCAAAAAGCCACATGAATACTGACAGAAATATCGACGTAATAACTCCTAACAAATTAAGTTACATGTATTACTGCTCAAAAAAGCGTCGTAATTCTGTTTTCGGCTTGTCATAGCTATTATTAACGTATTATTCAATATTTAATTGTACTAACTATGTATTTAAGTATGTATTTAACTAAAGTTACATGTAATGTGAAAAGCAGCAACAACCCAAAGTATATTATAGCCTGAGAAGCAGATGCTATTATTTCTCCCCAAAAAGTACAACCTGGATAGACGCAGTCCGAACCCCGTCTAATACAATATAAGCCCAAAAACTCGATCCATAACAGATCGGATGAACCATTCCCAGGTGATAGACCGTGGCATTGGCACAAATCTGTCCTTAAAATCAGGGACAATATAGTTTGGGGGCCCAGTAACTATTTTGATATTGAAGTATAGTAGAAGTGACATTTTTCGAGGTATAGTCTCCATAATATTCGAGAGGCCTGATCCCCATTCCCCGGATGTGCGTCTAGGGACAAGTCCCATTTTAAAATATGGTCTATTACACTATTGTACAGTATTGTTTTCACATGCAAATTCTAATATTTTTATGTATAATTAAACGTGTCCTGTATATTTATAAAAAAATGACCGTTCTTCCATCGTTCATCCCGTTTTATAATTATTTCTTGCATGGTGTATTACGCTATTCTACACTATTGTTTTCGCATGCAATCTGATTCTAATATTTTTATGTGCAATAAAATGTGTCCTGTATATTTATAAAAAAATGACCGTTCTTCCATCGTTCATCCCGTTTTATAATTATTTCTTGCATGGTGTAATACGCTATTCTACACTATTGTTTTCGCATGCAATCTGATTCAATATTTGTATGTATAATTAAATGTGTCCTGTATATTTATAAAAAATGACCGTTCTTCCATCGTTCATCCCGTTTTATAATTATTTCTTGCATGGTGTATTACGCTATTCTACACTATTGTTTTCGCATGCAATCTGATTCTAATATTTTTATGTACAATAAAATGTGTCCTGTATATTTATAAAAAAATGACCGTTCTTCCACCGTTCATCCCGTTTTATAATTATTTCTTTCATGGTGTATTATGCTATTCTACACTATTGTTTTCGCATGCAATCTGATTCTAATATTTTTATGTATAATTAAATGTGTCCTGTATATTTATAAAAAAATGACCGTTCTTCCATCGTTCATCCCGTTTTATAATTATTTCTTGCATGGTGTAATACGCTATTCTACACTATTGTTTTCGCATGCAATCTGATTCAATATTTGTATGTATAATTAAATGTGTCCTGTATATTTATAAAAAATGACCGTTCTTCCATCGTTCATCCCGTTTTATAATTATTTCTTGCATGGTGTATTACGCTATTCTACACTATTGTTTTCGCATGCAATCTGATTTTAATATTTTTATGTATAATAAAATGTGTCCTGTATATTTATAAAAAAATGACCGTTCTTCCATCGTTCATCCCGTTTTATAATTATTTCCTGCATGGTGTATTACGCTATTCTACACTATTGTTTTCGCATGCAATCTGATTCTAATATTTTTATGTACAATAAAATGTGTCCTGTATATTTATACAAAAATGACCGTTCTTCCATCGTTCATCTCGTTTTATAATTATTTCTTGCATAGTGTATTACGCTATTCTACACTATTGTTTTCGCATGCAATCTGATTCTAATATTTTTATGTACAATAAAATGTGTCCTGTATATTTATAAAAAAATGACCGTTCTTCCACCGTTCATCCCGTTTTATAATTATTTCTTTCATGGTATATTACGCTATTCTACACTATTGTTTTCGCATGCAGTCTGATTCTAATATTTTTATGTATAATAAAATGTGTCCTGTATATTTATACAAAAATGACCGTTCTTCCATCGTTCATCCCGTTTTATAATTATTTCTTGCATAGTGTATTACGCTATTCTACACTATTGTTTTCGCATGCAATCTGATTCTAATATTTTTATGTACAATAAAATGTGTCCTGTATATTTATAAAAAAATGACCGTTCTTCCACCGTTCATCCCGTTTTATAATTATTTCTTGCATGGTGTATTACGCTATTCTACACTATTGTTTTCGCATGCAATCTGATTCTAATATTTTTATGTATAATAAAATGTGTCCTGTATATTTATACAAAAATGACCGTTCTTCCATCGTTCATCCCGTTTTATAATTATTTCTTGCATGGTGTATTACGCTATTCTACACTATTGTTTTCGCATGCAATCTGATTCTAATATTTTTATGTACAATAAAATGTGTCCTGTATATTTATAAAAAAAATGACCGTTCTTCCACCGTTCATCCCGTTTTATAATTATTTCTTGCATGGTGTATTACGCTATTCTACACTATTGTTTTCGCATGCAATCTGATTCTAATATTTTTATGTACAATAAAATGTGTCCTGTATATTTATAAAAAAATGACCGTTCTTCCACCGTTCATCCCGTTTTATAATTATTTCTTGCATGGTGTATTACGCTATTCTACACTATTGTTTTCGCATGCAATCTGATTCTAATATTTTTATGTATAATAAAATGTGTCCTGTATATTTATACAAAAATGACCGTTCTTCCATCGTTCATCCCGTTTTATAATTATTTCTTGCATGGTGTATTACTCTATTCTAAACTATTGTTTTCGCATGCAATCTGATTCAATATTTCTATGTATAATTAAATGTGTCCTGTATATTTTTAAAAAAAATGACCGTTCTTCCATCGTTCATCCCGTTTTATAATTATTTCTTGTGTAACAGAGTCGTTCCGACCCTGTCACGGGCACTTTAGGATTATCGTACCCAAAACAGGGGTACAAAAGCACCATTAGCCGTTTCGCGTAAGAATACCATTTGCCGTTTAGTACAAAATGATCGTTCATCGTTTAAGACCGAAATGTCATTAACAGTTTTGTATAAAATACTTATTTACAGTTTTGCAGCAAATATTATTTGCCGTTGTGTATGAAATTTCGTTAACAGTTTGTATAAGACATTATTTGCCGTTTTGTATGAAATTTCGTTAACAGTTTGTATAAGACATTATTTGCCGTTTTGTATGAAATTTCGTTAACAGTTTGTATAAAACATTATTTACCGTTTTGTATGCAATTTCACTAACAGTTTGTATGAAATATTATTTACCGTTTTGTATGAGATTTCACTTACAGTTTGTATGAAATATTATCTGCCGTTTTGTATGAAATATCAACAGTTTG